>CM046536.1:7540279-7835987 GCA_024713555.1 Spirodela polyrhiza | reverse complement strand
TAGGCCCTGGGCCTGGGCCTGGGCCTGGGCCTGGGCCTGCCTGGGCCTGGGCCTGGCCTGGGCCTGGGCCTGGGCCTGGGCCTGGGCCTGGGCCTGGGCCTGGGCCTGGGCCTGGGCCTGGGCCCTGGGCCTGGGCCTGGGCCCTGGGCCCTGGGCCTGGGCCCTGGGCCTGGGCCTGGGCCTGGGCCCTGGGCCTGGGCCTGGGCCCTGGGCCTAGGCCTGGGCCTGGGCCTGGGCCTGGGCCTGGGCCTGGGCCTGGGCCTGGGCCTGGGCCTGGGCCTGGGCCTGGGCCCTGGGCCTGGGCCTGGGCCTGGGCCTGGGCCTGGGCCTGGGCCTGGGCCTGGGCCTGGGCCTGGGCCTGGGCCTGGGCCTGGGCCTGGGCCTGGGCCCTGGGCCCTGGGCCTGGGCCTGGGCCTGGGCCTGGGCCTGGGCCTGGGCCTGGGCCCTGGCCTGGGCCTGGGCCTGGGCCTGGGCCTGGGCCTGGGCCTGGGCCTGGGCCTGGCCCTGGGCCTGGGCCTGGGCCTGGGCCTGGGCCCTGGGCCTGGGCCTGGGCCTGGGCCTGGGCCTGGGCCTGGGCCTGGGCCTGGGCCTGGGCCTGGGCCTGGGCCTGGGCCTGGGCCTGGGCCTGGGCCTGGGCCCTGGGCCTGGGCCTGGGCCTGGGCCTGGCCCCTGGGCCTGGGCCTGGGCCCTGGGCCTGGGCCTGGGCCTGGGCCCTGGGCCTGGGCCTGGGCCTGGGCCTGGGCCTGGGCCCCTGGGCCTGGGCCTGGGCCTGGGCCTGGGCCTGGGCCTGGGCCTGGGCCTGGGCCCTGGGCCTGGGCCTGGGCCTGGGCCTGGGCCTGGGCCTGGGCCTGGGCCTGGGCCTGGGCCTGGGCCTGGGCCTGGGCCTGGGCCTGGGCCTGGGCCTGGGCCTGGGCCCCTGGGCCTGGCCTGGGCCTGGGCCTGGGCCTGGGCCTGGGCCCTGGGCCTGGGCCTGGGCCTGGGCCTGGGCCTGGCCTGGGCCTGGGCCTGGGCCCTGGGCCTGGGCCTGGGCCTGGGCCTGGGCCTGGGCCTGGGCCTGGGCCTGGGCCTGGGCCTGGGCCTGGGCCCTGGGCCTGGGCCTGGGCCTGGGCCTGGCCTGGGCCTGGGCCTGGCCTGGGCCTGGGCCTGGGCCTGGGCCTGGGCCTGGGCCTGGCCTGGGCCTGGGCCTGGGCCTGGCCTGGGCCTGGGCCTGGGCCTGGGCCTGGGCCTGGGCCTGGGCCTGGGCCTGGGCCTGGGCCTGGGCCTGGGCCTGGGCCTGGGCCTGGGCCTGGGCCTGGGCCTGGGCCTGGGCCTGGGCCTGGGCCTGGGCCTGGGCCTGGGCCTGGGCCTGGGCCTGGGCCTGGCCTGGGCCTGGGCCTGGGCCTGGGCCTGGGCCTGGGCCTGGGCCTGGGCCTGGGCCTGGGCCTGGGCCTGGGCCTGGGCCTGGGCCTGGGCCTGGGCCTGGGCCTGGGCCTGGGCCTGGGCCTGGGCCTGGCCTGGGCCTGGGCCTGGGCCTGGGCCTGGGCCTGGGCCTGGGCCTGGGCCTGGGCCTGGGCCTGGCCCTGGGCCTGGGCCTGGGCCTGGCCTGGGCCTGGGCCTGGCCTGGGCCTGGGCCTGGGCCTGGGCCTGGGCCTGGGCCTGGGCCTGGGCCTGGGCCTGGGCCTGGGCCTGGGCCCTGGGCCTGGGCCTGGGCCTGGGCCTGGGCCTGGGCCTGGGCCTGGGCCTGGGCCTGGGCCTGGGCCTGGCCTGGGCCTGGGCCTGGGCCTGGGCCTGGGCCTGGGCCTGGGCCTGGGCCTGGGCCTGGGCCTGGGCCTAGGCCTGGGCCTGGGCCCTGGGCCTGGGCCTGGGCCTGGGCCTGGGCCTGGGCCTGGGCCTGGGCCTGGGCCTGGGCCTGGGCCTGGGCCTGGCCCTGGGCCTGGGCCTGGGCCTGGGCCTGGGCCTGGGCCTGGGCCTGGGCCTGGGCCTGGGCCTGGGCCTGGCCTGGGCCTGGGCCTGGGCCTGGGCCTGGGCCTGGGCCTGGGCCTGGGCCTGGGCCTGGGCCCCTGGGCCTGGGCCTGGGCCTGGGCCTGGGCCTGGGCCTGGGCCTGGGCCTGGGCCTGGGCCTGGGCCTGGGCCTGGGCCTGGGCCTGGGCCTGGGCCTGGGCCTGGGCCTGGGCCTGGGCCTGGCCTGGGCCTGGGCCTGGGCCTGGGCCTGGCCTGGGCCTGGGCCTGGGCCTGGGCCTGGGCCTGGGCCTGGGCCTGGGCCTGGGCCTGGGCCTGGGCCTGGGCCTGGGCCTGGGCCTGGGCCTGGGCCTGGGCCTGGGCCTGGGGCCTGGGCCTGGGCCTGGGCCTGGGCCTGGGCCTGGGCCTGGGCCCTGGCCTGGGCCTGGGCCTGGGCCTGGGCCTGGGCCTGGGCCTGGGCCTGGGCCTGGGCCTGGGCCTGGGCCTGGGCCTGGGCCTGGGCCTGGGCCTGGGCCTGGGCCTGGGCCTGGGCCTGGGCCTGGGCCTGGGCCTGGGCCTGGGCCCTGGGCCTGGGCCTGGGCCTGGGCCTGGGCCTGGGCCTGGGCCTGGGCCTGGGCCTGGGCCTGGGCCTGGCCTGGCCTGGGCCTGGGCCTGGGCCTGGGCCTGGGCCTGGGCCTGGGCCTGGGCCCTGGGCCTGGCCTGGCCTGGGCCTGGGCCTGGGCCTGGGCCTGGGCCTGGGCCTGGGCCTGGGCCTGGGCCTGGGCCTGGGCCTGGGCCTGGGCCTGGGCCTGGGCCTGGGCCTGGGCCTGGGCCTGGGCCTGGGCCTGGGCCTGGGCCTGGGCCTGGGCCTGGGCCTGGGCCTGGGCCTGGGCCTGGGCCTGGGCCTGGGCCTGGGCCTGGGCCTGGGCCTGGGCCTGGGCCTGGGCCTGGGCCTGGGCCTGGGCCTGGGCCTGGGCCTGGGCCTGGGCCTGGGCCTGGGCCTGGGCCTGGGCCTGGGCCTGGGCCTGGGCCTGGGCCTGGGCCTGGGCCTGGGCCTGGGCCTGGGCCTGGGCCTGGGCCTGCCTGGGCCTGGGCCCTGGGCCTGGGCCTGGGCCTGGGCCTGGGCCTGGGCCTGGGCCTGGGCCTGGGCCTGGGCCTGGGCCTGGCCTGGGCCTGGGCCTGGGCCTGGGCCTGGGCCTGGGCCTGGGCCTGGGCCTGGGCCTGGGCCTGGGCCTGGGCCTGGGCCTGGGCCTGGGCCTGGGCCTGGGCCTGGGCCTGGGCCTGGGCCTGGGCCTGGGCCTGGGCCTGGGCCTGGGCCTGGGCCTGGGCCTGGGCCTGGGCCTGGGCCTGGGCCTGGGCCTGGCCTAGGCCTAGGCCTGGGCCTGGGCCTGGGCCTGGGCCTGGGCCTGGGCCTGGGCCTGGGCCTGGGCCTGGGCCTGGGCCTGGCCTGGGCCTGGGCCTGGGCCTGGGCCTGGCCCTGGGCCTGGGCCTGGGCCTGGGCCTGGCCCTGGGCCTGGGCCTGGGCCTGGGCCTGGGCCTGGGCCTGGGCCTGGGCCTGGGCCTGGGCCTGGGCCTGGGCCTGGGCCTGGGCCTGGGCCTGGGCCTGGGCCTGGGCCTGGGCCTGGGCCTAGGCCTGGGCCTGGGCCTGGGCCTGGGCCTGGGCCTGGGCCTGGGCCTGGGCCTGGGCCTGGGCCTGGGCCTGGGCCTGGGCCTGGGCCTGGGCCTGGGCCTGGGCCTGGGCCTGGGCCTGGGCCTGGGCCTGGGCCTGGGCCTGGGCCTGGGCCTGGGCCTGGGCCTGGGCCTGGGCCTGGGCCTGGGCCTGGGCCTGGCCTGGGCCTGGGCCTGGCCTGGGCCTGGGCCTGGGCCTGGGCCTGGGCCTGGGCCTGGGCCTGGGCCTGGGCCTGGGCCCTGGGCCTGGGCCTGGGCCTGGGCCTGGGCCTGGGCCTGGGCCTGGGCCTGGGCCTGGGCCTGGGCCTGGGCCTGGGCCTGGGCCCTGGGCCTGGGCCTGGGCCTGGGCCTGGGCCTGGGCCTGGGCCTGGGCCTGGGCCTGGGCCTGGGCCTGGGCCTGGGCCTGGGCCTGGGCCTGGGCCTGGGCCTGGGCCCTGGGCCTGGGCCTGGGCCTGGGCCTGGGCCTGGGCCTGGGCCTGGGCCTGGCCTGCCTGGGCCTGGGCCTGGCCTGGGCCTGGGCCTGGGCCTGGGCCTGGGCCTGGGCCTGGGCCTAGGCCTGGGCCTGGGCCTGGGCCTGGGCCTGGGCCTGGGCCCTGGGCCTGGGCCTGGGCCTGGGCCTGGGCCTGGGCCTGGGCCTGGGCCTGGGCCTGGGCCTGGGCCTGGGCCTGGGCCTGGGCCTGGGCCTGGGCCTGGGCCTGGGCCTAGGCCTGGGCCTGGGCCTGGGCCTGGGCCTGGGCCTAAACCTGGGCCTGGGCCTAAGGCCTGGGCCTGGGCCTGGGCCTGGGCCTGGGCCTGGGCCTGGGCCTGGGCCTGGCCTGGCCTGGGCCTGGGCCTGGGCCTAGGCCCTGGGCCTGGCCTGGGCCTGGCCTGGGCCTGGGCCTGGCCTGGGCCTGGGCCTGGGCCTGGGCCTGGGCCTGGGCCTAAACCCTAAACCCTAAACCCTAAACCCTAAACCCTAAACCCTAAACCCTAAACCCTAAACCCTAAACCCTAAACCCTAAACCCTAAACCCTAAACCCTAAACCCTAAACCCTAAACCCTAAACCCTAAACCCTAAACCCTAAACCCTAAACCCTAAACCCTAAACCCTAAACCCTAAACCCTAAACCCTAAACCCTAAACCCTAAACCCTAAACCCTAAACCCCCCTAAGTGGGTGAGTTGCCACTGGATCACATAAGAACTCCGGAGTTAAGGAGCCTTGGGCTGGAGCAGTCGAAGGATTGGTGACCATATGGGAAGTATTGTCAAAGGTAGGAAAAAGGCCCAACACTGTACATCCCTACACCATGCTCAAGATGAAAATGGGCACATTTAGTAGATGAAATATCAAGAACCACCTAACTTTGGAAATCAATCCTATCATAGGTAGAAATTACCCAAATCAAATGCTAGAAAAATCTCACAAGGAGTGGGTTAATTATCCAATAAGCCTAGCATAGGTGGGTGTGTGAAGTACTTAGGCCATTATTAAAGTTCGGCCCACAAAATGTGAAGGTGGCCTGAGCTGACTGGGTGTGTGAAGTACGAGGGACGCCTCTAAGGAAGTTCGGCCCAAGAAGCAAGGATGGCAATCAAAAAAAAAAAACAAAAATCCTAAACCCTAAATCCTAAATTTGATATTATATTGTATCCTTGTGATGAACCTATAAATTTCTCACTATTTTTTGAATTTTTATCGATTTGTAATTTATTTATTCATTCTCATATATATTTAAAATTTCAAGAATTGGTATTTTTTAGTTTTCAAAATTTTAAATTTGCGTGATTCATTATACATTAATTAATTCACATCAGCTAGCTAATGTGGCTAATGTTGTTGTTAATTTAGACAATCAAATTTAATATTTATAAACTGAAAATCAAAATAAATTTTCTTTAATTATAAGGGTGTTAGCTCAATCCCTAGGGAAATCAAAAAGTTAAAAGCATCATTTAAATATAAAAATTGTAAAAAAAATAAAAACTAGATGGAGGTTTGTTTTTGTACAATTTTAAACTCCTCAAGTTTCTAACTCTAAAAACCATGAAAAAATCAAAAAGTATATATAATTAAGTATAATTTAATTTATTTAAAAATATCTTATAATTCAAAGTGTCACTTACTAAGCAATGAAATTACTAGCAATTGAAAATATATAGTCAAGAACAAAACAAATAGAGAAAATAGTTATAATAAAATTTAGAAGTCTATACTAAACATATTCTAAAATTATGAAAAAATTAAGGAGGATGAGAAATAACTATGCTAAATTCTCCCAAAATATTTTATCCTAAATCTATGTGTCACTCATGAAATTAGATTCGAACCATGGGAAGGTCGAAAAGAAAGAAAAAGTAGAAAGTGAGTCTTGTAAAATATAAAACCTTATCTTAAACACTTTATAAAATTACAAAAGATAAGAAACCGATTACCCTAAGAATGTATAAAATATAGTGACCTAAGCCCCTATGTAACTTAAAAAATTATATTCAATCTATAGAAAGGTTGAAGAAAGGAATTGTGAAAATGATTTATAGTGATGTGCTTGATGATTCTATCACCAAATCATCAAAACATGATCTATGAAAGAGAAAAAATATTCATTGGAGTTGTAAGAAAGTTAAAGACTTAGGAAAAATCATAGCAGAAACTACATGATATGATACATAACTCCCTTGTTTACCTAAAAAATAATTTTTTTGAAGCAATGTTTGATGATTTTATCACTAAATCATGAAAACATGGCCTTTGGAAGAGAAAAATCATTCAATGGATTCATAAGAAGGTAAGGCATCTATGAAAAATTATAAACTTGGAAGAAAATAAATGATTTAATACATATCTCATATTTTTGCCTGTGTCACTACGTAGGCATGAGAAATTTGAGATAAAGATGAATAACTCTATAAAAACTCAATGAATAATATCTATTAACTGGTACTCATCTTTTGCAAAATAAAAATAAGTTTAAGGAACTAAGAAATGAGAAAAAAGGTGAAGAGATCATGCTTGCAACCTTGAGGTCTCAACTACATGTCATCCAACTGCCGCCTCTTGTTTGCATGCGAAAAAGCTTCCCCCTTGCTTGCCTTTTTCAAAGCTTATATACCCACTCCCTTCTTAGGCCTTCTTTTTCAATATTTTGATGGGCCTAATAAAACCCTATCTTTTAGGCATTGTGTTCAATTTTTCGTGCCCCAATCTACCCTTTCTTATGGGACATGTATGTTTTTTCAACTTTATCATTCCATGATAATCCTTGTCGCTTTGACAAATCTATAGAAATTAATCTCCTTAGAATAAAATTTTAAAATTATGAATCTTTATTCCTTATGAATTGAGATAAATTATCAAGGTGATGACCCTTGGAAAAAGGTAAGGAAACTTTAGTAATTAAATCCATAAATGCATGACATAGATATAGTTAATTTTAGAGTCATTTATGCATATCTTTTGATTTTTTTCTCTAATATGATGATATATAGTAATACATGTTTACTATGATTCATTGATTCAAAAATCAAACAAATAATTGATTAATCATTGGTGATAAATGAATATTTATCACTAGCCTCTATGAGAATGTGTAAAGTTGACAATTAAAGATTTAAAAAATTTTTACATTCCAATATTTATTATAGATATAGCCCTATATATGTTGGTCCTAAGGTAGGCTAGAAAAAGTGACATATGAACATGAATTGGTTGTTAATAAAATTTTACTCTTTTTTTCAGGATTTTAATAATTTTTCTTAACTTTACTAAGTAAGCTAGCACATAGGTTGACACATTAGCCAACACATTGATTAATAATAAAAAATCAACAAGCTCTTCAATTATGGCTCATCCTTCCATGGCATATGTCAACTTATTGGGGTTTCCTAACCTAAGATTTCTCAAATTTTATCCCCCAGTAATAGACTTTATGCCACTAACTTTCTTTCTTTCCTTTATTATTCACACTCTCATCAAATGTCTAACATATGAAGATGGAGAATATGATGGATTTATACATCATTCTCAAAGTAGATGGATGTACTTCATATTGGATTTAGGAGCCAAAATAGCTTTGATCATGCCAAAATATACAAAAGGACAAATAGGTAAAACTCAACAATAGAATTTTATATTAAGTGTTTCTATTGAAGAAAGACTTTAAATAAGACAAATTTCTTCAAGGAAAAAATGGTCTACATTCACATTTTAGATGTTTAAAATATTTTTGGATGTTACTTTGTGTCACAAGTATAGTCATGCATGTACACTCAAAAGATAATAAAAAAATGTCACATTAAAATTGAAAATTTTAACTTGGTCTTATTTTAAAATTTAACAAACCTTTATGTAGTTTAAATTTCAGGCACACACATGACCAAAGATGAAATGTTATCTAACCATTGCAAATGACAAATAGATGGCCCAATATGCAATACATACAAAGGGTGTTACCCCACATTAGAGTAGAACAAAAAAAAGAAAAAATAGAGAAGCCTCCATGCTTGCATTCACCCCCCAAGGACTCCAAGAAAAAAGTCTTCATTTAATTCATTTACAATAAAAGAATATTTAATATTTCTCAAGCCTTCACTGTACCATCCACACAAAAGCTTATGTAACAAGAAAATAGAATAATCACACATGTAGAAGTTCAGAGCTTTAACAATTAGAATGGTAACTCATTCACTTTATATTTTATAGTATGCTTAGTGCTCAAGCCATCCTAGATCATAAATCTAGAAAAGAGGAGTGGGTTGAAAAATACAATGCTATAAAGAATTTTTTTGTCTCACCCTTTAGTTTGATTCATCCTTGGTAGGGTCAACCCATGGGTCAACATATTGAATCTTTTTCATTAATTTTTTTTCTTTCTTTCTTTTTTTAACTCTACAACAATGATATAACTCATCAAGTTGACACTTGGTCAATGCACACAAAGCTTGAGTCATTTTTTATAACAAAAATATTTTCCATTTGTTCCAATTCAATTTTTCCTCATGTTACTTCCTTGGTGATATTTTTTAATATTTTATGCTGAAAATATTATCAAATAAAGTAGCTATAATAATGTATATCTCTGTCAAATTTTTAGCACAATAATAACAAATTTATGATCAACATTTTTCTCTTTTATTATTATCAACATCAAAACACTTAAACCAAGATCATTCTCCTCCAAGTAGTAAATGGTCAAGGTTTTGGGGACACCAACCCAACCCCCCTCCCCCCACCCCCACCAACCTTATACAATTGTCACAAGCCTCTCATGGAGCTCAACCCATGACTAATTCCACCACTTCACCCACGCTGTCACTCTAAATCTATGTTGGATGCTCTTAATGTGGCATCACAAAATCAAAAGAAGGGTGAATTGATTTCTTATCTAGTTCTCCAAACATTCATCTGGTTTCCCTTATATTCTAGGAGTTGTACTAAATATTTAGAAATTTATAGTGGTTCTTTACTCTTGACCTACATCCATTCTTGAAGGGCTAATTCCTTCCGTTCCACTGTTACCATAGTGTTGTATACACTGAATTAAAAGCTCAACAACCTACTTGATTTTACAGCTCTAGTTGACTCAAGATTTATCATGAAATTCCCCTCTTAATTACAAGGGTTCTAGGTAGCTAAAACAAGAGAAGCTCCCTTCTTTTCTCTTCAAGTATTGGCTTTAATAGGCCTGAGAAAAAGTTCACAATGCAGTTAAAATAAATGAACCAATGTTGTATGTGCTTCTCGTGCTTCTTGAGGTCTTCCTGTTCTTCTTCTTCAATATGTATGGTGTAGAAGCTTGATTGTGGAGAGGGTTGTAGGTTGAGCTGAGCATTAAAATGGATCATTCTCTTACACACTTCGAACTGAAATGATTTTCCGTTCCTTTGGGGCAGCTCTTCTTCCATCTTGTTTTGCTGTTGAGATTTCCCCTTTTTTATCTTTCTTTTTATTGTTGCTTGGATACTTAGTTGTGGGCATCATTGACTTGTGTGGACTTGAGAAATTCAAGAGATTTGGTCCGAGCTCTTCTGACCATTCTGCCCCCTTTGTTCTCTAACGATTAGCTGTTAACAGAATCCAGGAGAGGCGCTTGCAGAGCTTCAAGAACCTGCCGGGAGCTGACAAAAAGCCACTGTCCAAGGCAGAAAGAGTTCAAAGCCCAACTTGGTATTCGAAGCCCTCTCCCTTTTTTAACCCGCACTGCTAAAGTTGCTTTATGAGCTGACTTTCCTTGGCGTCCAAGCCGTAAGCTGTGTACCATTTCAGGGACACAGCTTACGGCTTGTCCATGGAAGATTCAGGGACGTGGAATTCTGTGCCCTGCAGTTGTCCATGGAAGCCCTGAACGTGAGGCTGAGGAGATGTCTGCATCCCTCTCCTGGGGGTCCGGCCCAGAGGCTATCATCCCAAGGGAGGCGGAACCAAGCCCTGGACGCTCAAAGAATCTCACAGCTGAAGGCGTCGATTGGAAAGCTCTCTCACGTCAACGACGAGAACGTCAACAAGATTAGGCTCATCGAGCGGACGCTGCATAGCGAGGAGGACGACGGTTAGGTGTTAAGCTGGCAGCCCTCCTTTGCGCCGAGGAGGTGGCAACTCTCGAATCCACTGTTAATCTCCACCGCCGGAGCGTTTGCGACTGTACTTGAGCGGAACGTCTAACCACCACATTAATACGAACGTCTCTTGAATTCGAGGGTTTTCTTGGCCATGGAATGTGCTTAATCGACGTTGAACTTGACGACAGTAGTGGATTCGGTAAATTCGTCTCCTGCATCAGCCACTAATGGAAATTGAGATGCCCTGTTCCCCTTCTAGAGTGCTAGTTTT
Organism: Spirodela polyrhiza; assembly: GCA_024713555.1. Taxonomy (NCBI): domain Eukaryota; kingdom Viridiplantae; phylum Streptophyta; class Magnoliopsida; order Alismatales; family Araceae; genus Spirodela; species Spirodela polyrhiza. The sequence goes on along the minus strand of CM046536.1, from coordinate 7,825,595 downwards.
AAAACGTTCGGTGGGTTCGGTGAGAACAAAAGGCCCTGCTTTCACATTTCCTCCTAGCTGCCCAGATTATGATGCATTTGCACTTGCATTAGGCTTGAGAACAAACGTTCATGGTGAGCCAGTACGAGAAAATTATTGAGATCAATGGATACCGCTGATGAGACTATCAAGATAGACAAGCTCAATTGAAATGATTTCTAGATACAGAAGATGCAAGATAAGGATTATCTATATCAGAAGAAGCTTCATCAGTTGCTGTTTGATGTAAAACTAGATGAGATGTTGCACTAGAGTTACTAAATCAAAAAGTTTTAAATGCGGTATGTCAAACACTAGTTCGAAATGTTGCATTCAACATCCAAAATAAAAAATGGTACATCATGTCTTATGATGGCTCTCTCAACAATTTATGATAAGTCATCAATATCAAAGAAAGTGTATTTGATGTATCAAATCTTTAATTTAGAGATGAGACAATGTATATTCATTGTGCACCAATCAAGTTCAACGTGATAATTTGTAAATTGCGTTGTATTGTCGTTATTTTTTATGATCAAAATCAGGGATTTAATTTTTATGTCTTCCTTGTCCAATAGCTAGGATGCCATAATAACTATTCTATAGGGTTCAACAAGATGAAATTAGATAAGGATTATGATATGAGCCTAGGCAAAGATGTTTGCATGACAGAACTATCGAAAATACCAAGTTATGTATATATACTAGTATATATATACTTTATTAAGATATATATATATATATATAAATTATGCTTCCTAAGATAGTAACATATATTAGCCGTAATTCGTAATAAAGTTATTAGGCCTAATATATAAATATATATTACGCTTATGTATATATAGTAGTATATATATTTATATGTAATATTTATATATATTTTCGGGTCGTGATCGTGATCGTCGATCGATCGATCAGGATCACAGTACCCTAACCGTCAAGTGGCTCTTCCCACCAACTAGTCCTCTCCGCTCTCCTGGAGCTATCGACCTTCTCGAGCAGTTACGACCGGCGGGTGATGCCTCCCATCGCAACCCACCAACTGGTCTTCTCTCTTCTCTTCTCCACGTAAAAGATGCCAATGGCTTCCGTCACCATCAGTCGACCGCCCCTTGTTCATTTCTTCGCAGGAGGCCATGTCCCTCACACAACCACGTATCCCGTTCTCAGTCGAACGTCCTTGTTCATTTCTTCGCAGGAGGCCTTCGCCGCTCGCACAATCACGGCTTCTGTAGTCCGCAGTGGAACGTCCTTGTTCACTTCTTCGCAGGATGGAAGAGGGATCTGATCGCACCTCCCACGACTATGCCTCCACTTCACCGCGCACTAGCATCAGTCCACCCCACGACGGGGCGGATGCCTTCAGTTTTCCGTCAGCCACCGTTGAAGAGGGGAACGAGGGATATCGACGACACCCGCATCACCTCAACCAACAGCGTCATCAGCGCCAGATGCTGGGGACCATTACTTACCACGCTACTTTATCCTCGTCGTCTCCGCCGACGGCAAACGGCGCGGCTGCAGCATGGCTCTACGAGGGGACGAGGGAGGAAACCTGGTCCTGCCTTGTCGTTCTACTCACATTTTGGTCTTTCGGTCAGCTTCTCCCTCCCCCTGATTCCCCTTTTTCTCTCGGGTTTGTTTCTCAATTCTATGAAGCATCAACGGGTGAGATGTTCTCTTCTCCTTTTTGTCAACCTTCATTTCCTTACCTTCGCAGCAGCGTCCATGACTCTGATCCTCGGCTTCTATGGGTCCGCCAACCTCGTACTCGGCCCCAATTCCTCCCGGATCCTCAATGCCAATTCCTTATTCGTTCAGGATATCAAGGTGCGCTCCTTCCTCTTGATAACTCTTAAGTTTACTAGGGCCAATCATCTTCTGCTTGTACGGAATGAAGGATGGAGATCAACCAGAAAAATAGCGAGATAAAATATAGGTCATAAGTGAATAAATAGTCTCTCTACATTATCCTCTCACGTCACTTCATCTTACTGGAGTCCCGTATACACCGTTTAACATCATTTCTTCACAAGCAGCTTCAGTCTGAGACCAGCGGACAAGGCCTAGAACTTTATGGCTTCTCTGAACGACCTCCACTAGATGTGAAAGTCGTATGGTCTGAAATCCACAATGTTTCTGTAAGAGACGGTCTCCACAGGGTGAGACATTATTGCCAACCATTATGATTGTCCTCTCTCCATATCTTCAAGTTCCCTTCATTCTTCATCTTCCTAACATTCGTATTTACATGCATCCCAGGAATGGGTGTACTATCTCAATGAAGGGTCTCACATAGGCATATCATACAACATAAATTCGCAAGGATCCTCTCCTTTGATTCTCATAATTGCCAAAGGTAATATCATCTCCACAAAGGACTACTACCTCGTTTGGAACCACTCTGGCATCGCCAAAAGGACATATATTTTCCTTTCACCCATTGTGTGAGCAATTCTGATTGTCATTTGTTATCTCGTTTTCCGCATGCCAACTATCATGTCAACTAAGTAGGATTAACAAAAAGACATCTGTAAAGTATCATCTGTGGAGTTGATGACGTTGTCTTTGAAAAGTTTTGTGTTTCTTTCTGTTTTTGATTGATGACCTATCGATTATTTTTCCATATTATAAGGGGAATTTTATATCTGGGTAATGTTGATCTGCATTAGGATTTCTACCTTGGGAACTTTATACCCACTAAAAATTTTGTTTGAGCTGATAATCAGCTATTCTCTATAGGTTTTGTCAAGGTGCAGCCTGTATGACTACATGCCATGCTAGTTGTGATGAGTCATTAAAAATCAATGGCCGTGGCTTTTCACCTGTCATTGACTTCGCTTAGAAACTTTTATGATATCTCAACATCAGTCCTTTTATTTAAGGTTAAGGTTTTGGCAGTCTCTAACCTTCTTGGATGTCAACAATCCTTAATTTATAGGTGAAGAAAGCCTTCATAGATGGATGGAGGACCCACTGTTTCCTCATACTACTTTGTCGTGGAATCTTATTAATGGTAAAAGCCTTTACCATTACAATTAGTGTGAAAGCTCAATTGCTTTTTTGTTAATGAATCCTTTCTAAAGGTAGAATGCATTCGTTTCAGGGAGTGGTCTTATTCAACAGAAGATCCTAAAATCGTCCGACTATTATATCGCTGTGGGCAACCTAAATCCAATGCCAGTAGAGGTATTTTATCCCATTCGATTTTGGAGTTTGGAGATAGTTTACAATTGTTCAGCATTCATTTCTGGAAGTTCAGTTCGTGTATTTGCATCATTAATATGGAGATCTTATTGCGTTTTTAAGTTCTATTTTTTCTTATAGCACAGAAATTTTTCTAATGATTTGACTCAGCAAAGATGCATTAAAACAGGTGGAGTTGAACTTTGATATTGATGCTTTACTGTACAATACAACAGGAGCGTCCTACCAATGCTCATTGCATCATGGTCTATGTGTTGTAAAGCTATCGTTTTTACGTGCAAATGCTGCTGTACTTGCCACTTCTAGCCTTCAACAGGTAATAGACACATGAACTATTACATCTTTTGCACTTCTACTCACTGTATTATCAGTGAACTTGGGAATTATAATATGATATAATTGAATATTTGAGTTTGACGGGAAAACGAGGTGGAACCACAGCTACCAACTCGCGAAGTGTGGCATGATGTGGAATGGCAGGGACAGAATAAGATTTACTACTAAATTTAGAATTCTTGGAAAGGGCTCTTTCTGACTTTTCTGACTTTGGACTTTAGGTCTGAATTCCGAGGTTAGAGAAAGATGTTTTGGAGAGATCTTAAAGATGGAGGTGGTCCTGGTGATAGTGGAAGTGGTGTGATATAAGCCATCTCTAGGGACTCCTAGTATCATGGATTATATCAGTGCCGAGAAGATGGCATCCATGATAAGTATGACCAACCTGATATTTTTTAGCAGTGGAGAAAAGGAAATGTTGTCATTTGATTTCACTATTAATAGTGCTTTGGTTTCGTCATTCATGGAGTTAGCGCCATGGTGCTTTGGTTTCATCATTACTAGGTCTAGTCAATGAACAAAAAGTGAGGAACCTTTGTACCTCATGAAAGACTTAAAGTCTGCAGGAGAAACATCTTTGTTTGACTCTGGTTGTGCGAAGATTTCAGCTGAAATTCAAGTAGCCTAGAGCGCACACATGATGGATGTGTAGTTGCATGCTCTGAGTTATTTTCTGCTAGCCTACGAAAGTATATTATCATATCTTCTTTCATAATTTTCTTCCCCTTCTCTTTTGCAGACCTTTTTTAAGATATAAGGTCAGTGCTTATTAGTAAGTAATAACAGATGTCTATGAATGATCACGTCTTGTATGAGAAGTCGGTTCAGTTAATCTTTTAAAATCAAGCACAGCGTTTGACCTTTCACTCTTTCTGATTACTTTTGTTGATGGTTACTAAGTATTCTTCTTTAAATCTTGATCCCAATTTAATAATCAGATATCTATGACCCTGCATGGCCACGTAACCGAGATAATTTTTAGTCAGTATTTACTATTTGAATGCATGGGGGTGGGATTTTCGTGGAGACTGAAATAATGCCCTTTTCATTTGACTTCTTATTGGGCGTACGCAGAATGAGGATGGCAATGAGCTGTTTGTCAAACTTTCATATGAACCTCGATGGATAACATATCTTTTTGGCTCAGGTATATCCTGATAATTAATCCTAAGCCCCATCAACCCCCATCCCAGAAAATAAATTAAATTAAATTAAAAATCCCCCTGAATTTTTCTTTACCTAATATTTGCAGCTTTGATGACTGTTATTATCGTCTTGACCTTCAAGATGATCAACTATGTTCATTGTGACTCCAATAATAATCAAGCAGCAGAGGCAGCACCTGAAAGGGCGCCGCTTATCTTGAACAAAGATGATGACAGCTCAAGTTTGGGTTCATCGTATGATTCTGTTTCAACTGATGGAAATGATATTGAGGAACCGCTTGACCTCTCTCAAAATGGACCTGACAATTCAAGATGGAGTGAAGGGTATGATCCCCATCACCTCTGTACAATTTGTCTTGATGCAGCGAAGGATTGTTTTTTCCTCCCATGTGGACACTGTGCCACATGTTTTACGTGTGGAACAAGGTGTGTGCTTCCTGACGCTCTACTAATTTTTCGAATACTGCTTTCCCTCCACACTTTTCCTTGATATCTTGACACTGATCTATATTCTACTCCCGTAGACATTGACTTTCCATTGCTTTGTTACCCTGTAGGGTCGTAGAAGACGGCGGTACTTGCCCTATATGTCAGAGAAGAATGAAGAAAGTGAAGAAAATATTCACGATATAAGATTCACTTACATGTTCAGAAGCTTTTAATCGACATTCTAATACTTTTATGGGGTAGGAGAGAGGGGGCACTGTCCACAATTGCATCAATGGTTTGTCTTGCCTGGACGAGTACATCTGGACTCTTTATCAGCTGGTGGAATGCAATACTTTGCAAAATCATAGGTTTTAGATTAATTAATATTTGCAGTCTTATGGCAGTAAATGTGATTACAATAGAGATCAATGAATTTGATCTGCTTCCTCGTTCTTTGTTGTGCACTTTCCCAAGCGTGTCAGTATAGAGGCTATATGTACATGAAACAAGAGTTATATACTCATAATGAAAACTTATCATACATGATTGTATGTTTGATCCTAATTTGGCGCTTTTATTGTGGCAATACTAACGGCTGATGAGTAGAAATAAAAATATAATTTAATCGTGAATATGTTTTTATTGCACCAATGGTTGAGAAACGATCTAATTATTAGGCCTAGTCCATGTGTTGTTCAATTGTGGTTTTCAAGTGAAAAACATAAAAAGATCTTTGAAGGACAGGTCCAAATGAAGAAAATTAAATTTTGAACAGCAGAAAGTATTTTAGAGAAGAAAAGTATCAATAAAGAGACTCATGTGTTACATGAATTGACCTATGAGTTGACCCAAGTGAGTCTACTTAGTAATTAGAATGCCAAATTCAGCCCTTGTAATATAAAGTTAAAGACAAATGTTAGAGTATCATTGGACATCAACAAAGATAAAATGTCATGGAGTTAAAGTCGACTTAATGCTTGATAAATTTTTTAACAATTAGGTCACATCCATTTGAAATCCAATTTTTAAATACTTGATCTCTATAAATGATGCATCTTGTTAGCTTTCAAATCATGTATTTATACTTCAAAAAATCAATTGATCTGCGCTCCATAATATATCTCTCTTAGTAGTCAATTCCTAGATCATCTGATATACCACCCAAACTTTCACAAGCCTCCAAATACCGACCAAATTAAAAACATACTTACTTGGAGTCATGAGTATTAGTTGTAAATCAATTATTTTACATGTTTACATGTGAAGCTATTCTAGGAAAGTGTTTTTGTACCTACCATAAATAAATACTCTTGAACTCTATCATATAAAGGGTTCTTATGATCTCTTGAATTCTAGGTATTCTAAGAAAGAAAACTAAAATGAGGATGAGAACTCTTGATAAGTAGGTTAGGAATGTTTAAATGTTTATAAACAAGGGCTTCCTTTTTTTGACCATTAGAAAGCGATTCAACCTAAGAATTATACCCAAGTGAGTTGATTTAATGAGTTGACCCCATTCCACATAGTCTTACGGAAATCCTCCAAAAACTAGAAAATAGAAATGTAAAAAATAATACTACATTTTTTCCCTACCTTATTGCTTCCCATTTAGCTTATTTAGGGACCAAAATCTACACGATTGTGGTTCCTGAAAATTTGTGAGAAAATACTACATTTTTTGAAAATCTGTGGTGCTCATTAGCGATGAAAACGGTGAATGTGGTTAATCGTGCAAATATGAGGGAGTAAAAAATATAAAGGTCTTCATTGTATAGTTATATCTTTGATAAGAAAAGGAGAATTCAGGAATTTCTGTGTTTCAATCTTTTGAGAAACCATTTCTATCTTTCTTTATCACATTGCTTCAATTCCTCGTACCATGTTTCTATAAGAAACCATTTCTATGCTTTTTTCTCACATTGGTTCTTATAGAATTATGAATATGAGGTAGATGGAGGACAACAATCAATTATGAAAATGGGAGCAGCAAGGAAGAGTGTATCCTGATATTTATCGTTAGTTTATGATGACCCGAAAGAGTTTTTACAAATGAAAACCAGTATAGGCTCCTGAGATTCGTCTGCTCATATATTAGCTATTTCGTTCAACATCCAAAGAGGGCGTAGATCAACTCTCTTGAAGGGCATCATAATCATCATCTCATCTAGAACTCACTCGTCTTGCTATTTTTCTCACACTTGTGACTGTTCCCCCACGTGTGGTTTTTTCTACATGTCCCTTCAACAACTACAATTTTTTGTTGCTTGAAATGTATTCAGATAGAGGGAACTTTTTGGATGACTTGCTCTTCATCTCGCGTTATTTCTCCTCATTGTACTATTTTTTCACTGGCCCAATATATTTACTTAATCATCATTTCCCCTCAAGTTGCCGACTTGAGCTGTGACACCCATTTAATTATATCTATATCTATATTAATTCAATAACTTGTCATCTCCAATTGACTTTGTTTGACTATCACAGTTCAGGATTGTTGGAAGGGTTAGTGGACTTCCAATGACGGACGAGATTGGACCGGCACTGATGGACCATTCCTACCCCCATGTACTTCCAACGTTTACAAAGATTGGAGCGGCGTTGATGGGGGGAGCTGAGCCTGGAGCAGGTAATTGAGCCTTGAGATTGGACCGGAGTTGATGCCACTTGCCGTCTGAGTTTTGATCGAGAGAGGAAATTCTCGCGAAGGGAGCGCTCTGTGCGCCGAGTTGGAGCCGCCGGAGCCCGGCCGGCCCGGTGCAGCGGCCCGCTGCGTCAGCGAAGGCCGGAAAGAGAAAAGATCCAAGGAACCAATTAGAAAGCGGCCCGAGCCCATCATCCATCTCCCCCACCCCCCTCGAACGAGGGCCACAAGCCAGCCCTGCCACTTAACGCCCGCCATCCGTCGCCGGCCAACCAGAGCGCAGCAAGAGATAAGGAAGGATAAGGCCTCGCGGCGCGTCGGCCGTCAGATGGATGCCAGATGAGATCCGGCGGCTGGATGCCCGGATTACAGCCCCATGGGCCATCTCCTCCCCCTCGAGCCACCCAATACATACAACCGATCGCCTCAGACCGGCACAAGCGCAGTAGCAGCCGTAGCGGCAGCCGGTGGGAGGGAGAAGTAGGGGGGGGTCTCATCTGCCTGCAGTCACAAATGGCGACCACGACCGCGGCGACGGCATCCACGTTCCTGGGCGCCCGCTTGCCCGACGTCAGCTCCACTTCCGGTGTCTCCGCCTCCAGCCGCTTCCTCGCCCGCTTCGGCTTCGGCGGCAAGAAGGCGGCGAAGCCCAAGAAGCCCAGCAAGTCGCCCGTGAACTCGGACCGCCCGCTGTGGTACCCGGGAGCCGTGTCCCCTCCCTGGCTCGATGGATCTCTGGTCGGCGACTACGGCTTCGACCCCTTCGGCCTGGGGAAGCCTGCCGAGTACCTGCAGTTCGACCTCGACTCGCTGGACCAGAACCTGGCCAAGAACCTTGCTGGTGACGTCATCGGCACCCGCTTCGAGACCGCCGATGTCAAATCCACTCCATTCCAGCCCTACTCGGAGGTGTTCGGCCTGCAGCGCTTCCGCGAGTGCGAGCTTATCCACGGCCGCTGGGCCATGCTCGCTACTCTTGGCGCCCTCGCTGTCGAGTCGCTCACGGGCGTCACCTGGCAGGACGCCGGCAAGGTAATCAATCAAAGCGCGCGCCCTCCCACTCTTTCCCGCACAAAAAAAGGCTGAGATGAGTCGGAGCAAGCAGGTTTGACCACATGGACGCGTTTTTCCCTTCTTTTCGGTGCTTCAGGTGGAACTGGTCGACGGGTCATCCTACCTGGGACAGCCGCTGCCTTTCTCCATATCGACGCTGATATGGATCGAGGTGCTCGTGATCGGGTACATCGAGTTCCAGAGGAACGCGGAGCTCGACCCGGAAAAGAGGCTCTACCCTGGGGGCCAGTTCTTCGACCCCCTCGGCCTCGCTTCCGACCCGGAGAAGAAGGCGACCTTGCAGCTGGCCGAGATCAAGCACGCCCGCCTCGCAATGGTCGCCTTTCTTGGCTTCGCCGTGCAGGCGGCAGCAACCGGCAAAGGCCCCCTCAACAACTGGGCCACCCACCTGAGCGACCCTCTGCATACCACCATTTTCGACACCTTCTCCTCGTCATGAGAGAGGGGAGAGTGAGAGAGAGAAAGAGAGAACGTGGACAACTGATCATCACATCGGTTGGAGACGACGGTGGACGCCGCGCACTTTGAATTCACCGCCACCCCTCACTCTTCTTTTCTTCTTTTCCTTGTTGGCATGTACCACTGTATGCGCTGTCAATGCTACTATTTCTGTAAAGGAATCCTCGTAAACCGAATTCATCTGGCAACCTATCCATGTGGCGAACGCTAGTAATATTTTTAAGAAAAATGTCCCACTAAGCTCGCAGCGAACCTCGTTATTTCTGTCTCGGGCCTCTATCTTCCCTTAATGCATGGGAGAGTGGCCATGAAGCGCCATTAATAATTTCCTCCTCCCTCGTAATTCTCATAAAATGTGTCACAAGTAGATGCTAATCAGGTCAACCACGTTATATATTTACTCATTATTTCGTTAATAAGCAGGATTTTCCAGAGAAAAATGTCTGAGGTTGGTAATGGCACTGTCACCATAACAAGTGGCAGTAAGGAAGAAAGAACCGGTAGAAATTTATGATCGCCGTCCGGAATCAAGTCTCAGATGCCTCTTCCAGCCGGGGCCCCTTGGGGACCTTGATACTGATGGCATCGTCGTCCCATCCGGAACTCTTCATCTTCATTAGAAAGTCCTCAAAACCTGCTTCCAGTTCCACGAGGCTCTCCTCCAGCTTTCCTAAAATACACTCTGAACCACTACTCCAGTGCGAATCCAGCCAGTAGGCCTGCCATAGACTTCTCACGAGGGTCAGCCCTGTTGCTCCTGTCTGCAATGGTTGGCATTGGAATAAAAATCCAGTCAAAGTTTGGGGACACCATAGTCCTTAACCAGAAGGTATCGAGGTTCAGGCGTCAACCTTCAAGCAGACAAGAAATTTTGGTTCTGGCTGTTCATTGTTAACAAAGAGAATGTAGCTCTCCTTGGAATACAGTTTGAGAACAGCTTCAGCCTATTTATTTCAAGAATATGCCCAAACATACAGAAACATATTTAGAAACATCTATTGGCGGAACATATTTCAAGAATATGGGACCTTCCGTTACTTTCTACGGCCCATATTCACATATAAAACAGGAACATGCGAGGGCAAAACATAAGGTTCCTAGATACTTTTCTTGATGATCAAGACAGAGAATGTAGGCAAATATGAAAATCCAGCAACATTACATATGGGTCTTTAGAAAAGGTTCACGAGCCTAGAGAAAACCAACACTTGCATTTCTCCGAGTGAAACATGTCATAGCTCTCTAAGTTCAAAATTTATGCATTCATCAGCTACCCTCTTAAAGGGCAGTGCCTCATTTAACGGGCAGGAAGGACCATCAGTCAATGAGATAATCCAAGTTAACGGGCAACCGTGAAGGTTTAATCCCTAGAAACATTAGAGGGATATAAATAATCAATGCACGACATTCATTTTTAGTAATTTACTTGCCATAATGTGAATCTTATGAGGAAAGGGAGAATAAATAATGAAAATGTCGTTCAAATTTGAACGAAAAAAAAAACATTTTGATTTAAGCAACAATTATAAGACTGATGATGACAGAAGCCGTTGACATCTTCTGTTATCTAGGAGTAAGGAAAACCCACTATTTCTATTGCCTGCCACCAGCATGCATGCCATATGAAAACACTACCATAGAAAGATGCTATCGCTGTGATACCTAACACCAGTAGAGACTATGCAAACTCTTGCAGGAAACACGTCTCAGAACAAACACTGATCACTCTGGAGGGGACTCTTACAGGTCCTAGCATAGATTTCCATTCAAGAATTTGATAAGTTGGAAGAATTCCAATTGTGCTTCTTTGGCTTGTCATCTGTCGAGGACAAAAGCCTTAGAAACCAAGGGCATTTCCAGCCTATATCTGTCCTAGTACTGACTTGAACAATCCATGTGTCTGTCGTACGATGGGTTGGGGAGGAGCAAAGCAGATGATTTTCGTTGACACCATTTCCCAACAGAGTTTATAGAAGAAGCAAACAATTGGGGCAGGACAACACCAGACGGAATATGTGAATTGGAATAAGAATCATGTGAAGGCATTATCTTGGCTACAAAAAATTCATAAACTGTAGCTAGCCCAAGATTCAGTAGAAGCAAAGGATACCGTCTGACTTGAATAATCCCAACTGATTGTTTGCTCGAACGAAACACCAAAAACAATGTGTGGTCTTAAAAATCGTTCCCATGACAAAATATCTTCTTCTCTGTTGCAAACCGCAGAACCTGTGCCAAAAGGTAATAACTGTTAAAATCAGTGAAAGGAGCATAGTATTTCAAATGATGCCATGAGTAGTGACTCTTACCAGGAACTGTTCTGTTTGAAATATGCGACTTCACAAGTACTCGTGCACGCTTTAAATTAATCTGCCAAGCAAAGAAAGTGAGAAGACAATCTGTATGATTTTCGGTAAAGCATTCGATACCATGTGAGTTTGTAAGCAAAGGAATGACAATCAGACCTCAATAGAAAAATTGAACAATTTCCAGAAGACTATAAAGGAGAGAGCCTGATACGTCTAAGATTCATGGGTTGTTTTAAAGGGTGAAATGCGAAGCTGTCTTCTTCTAGGATTTAATCAAGAGTTTGAAGAAGTTCACCGATTCTATCAGCAGGAAACGAAGCACAAGACGAAGCTGTTAATAGTTCTAACAAAAATTATGACGATGTGAATCCAAAAGAGAGAGAATAAATGTACCCACCTAGGCATAATTATCTTTTTGGAAAGCAACATAAAGTTCATTTTTGTTCAGAAAAAAATTCGAAAGAGTCTTATTTAAATATTTGAAGGGAAATTTTCGATTAATTGTTAAAATATCATTTTTCTCACCATAAGATATGAGTACCAAATAAATACATTTTTTTACTGATAAATAAAAAGGATACATGTAAACAAAACCATACCCTACATTATCTTCTATTTTTTCTCTAGGACTGAAATGCAACAGAACTTTAGCAATGATAGCATTAATGGATGGCATTGTTTTAAATAGTCGATATTTCTTACTGTAGAAAACCTGAGAACAGAAAGTGACTGATAGCGTAAAACAAGGTGCAGCAAACGTATGCTCAACCACGTGAAGGCTAGTGTAGAGTATGATGTTTGCAGCCGAGTTGTATCCTGCATTCCAGTTTTAAGCATTTGTGATGTTCAAAGATATATAGGAGATATAAGTTGATAAGGAGAGACAGTTCAACAATATCTCAACAATAACCTATCATATACATTACCAGGATCAATATTCCCATACCAAGCCCCAGAAGCTGAGCTGCTACCTCCCATACTTCCTCCTAGCACATTTTCAAGATGTACGCCCCCATAAGGAATTAGCCAGTAGGCAGAAAAAGGAAACAAAGCGTAGAAGTTAACGGCAAAACGAAAGTAGAGAATAACTCAAAATAGTTCTTCGATCGAGAATTATATATTATTTAGTTGATGCATCTTCTTTCAAGGATCATAACTTTCGTTACAGGGCAAACCATTGTTATGGAATCTAGGCCACGGGAAAGCCTAAGCGTTTGTTTGTGCTTGGGTGCCTGGGGGGGAGATAAACCTGGTAGATAAATAGCTTGAATAAAAAAAAATTTCTCTCAAACATGACAATACCACTTTGACATAAGAAAGAGAATAGAGTCTCTTTTAAACTATGACCCAAATCAAAAAAAAATTTATAGGCTTACGAGCAAGCTTATGAGGAAACAACACTAAAGAATTAAAATTCTCAGAGGTTTGGGCAAAGTCCTCTACGATTTAAGATTGAACAAAACTCCAGATTTTAAAACTAAGATCAAACATTTAATAATTAATTTAAACGGTTACCCATTACTGTAATTTATGAATTCAGGAGATTGACCTAGGTCTAGTCTGCAAGGTGAATACGAAGCAACAAAAGGTTGGCCAACTTGAACTGGTGGCCCAAGTCAGAAACCTAAGAATCCAGGTGAAGACTCTTTCAAAGCCCTTCACTTTCCTTGCTGAAGAAAGCAAAGAAGAAAGGAAAGAAGAAAATGAGAAAAGGAAATCCTATTTCCTCCTTGATTTCACATCCATTGTAGGTGCATCACCTTCTGCTCCTGGGCACAATTTATTTCTGTAACTAAGGTTTATCCTGAAATGATATTTATTTTTTTCCCTCCTTTCACTCTAAATTTTGAAAGGCATGGGCACTAGAGATGCAGAGGGTAGGGGAAAAGGTGTGGGATAGGGACTGGTATTGAGGGGAGGGAAAGGGGATGGATGGGTCATTTCAGTTATCCGAAAATCGAAGGCATGATGATTATGCATACCTTTGCCGAAATCTCTCCAAGGTTGCCAGAAATTGCAAAATGATTTTGAATCACACGAAATGAAGGGTCTTTCAGTCCTCTAGCTACAGCCTGCCATGATCCCGATATACAGAAATCACCCGCTAAAACAACAAGCTGACTAAAGAGATAAAAGACAGCCTCCAAATACCTTGGAAAGATTTCCCAGGGATGCAAGTGGAAGGAAGTATGCGGGATACAGTTGTGTAGACAGTTCAAATATGCTGTGCACAAGAAAAATCAGATGAAAGTATAGAATTGTGTCCCAACAGACATGGCTTCTGAAGAAGTTGTATGCCGGACCTTCCAGCACTGCCAATAAAATCAGCATACATACGCCATAGCTTCGGGTCATCATCAAAAATCTTCCCAAAACGCCCACCTGAGAAGCGTTTTGTAGTTACAAACTTAAAATAGTGAAAACTAATCATTGAATGGAGTAACGAACATATTTCCAGACCAACAAATAGACGCCCAACCGCCCCAAGGCCATCCTTTGATACCCATCTGAAAATAGTTCATAGGAAAAAAATTAAAAGCTTTGACACTTGAAGCTTGAACAGAAAAATGATTATAATTTCCGCTGCAGTTAGTCACCCTCAAAAAGTAGAGCAAAAATAATACATAAAAAAATTCCAGTGGGAAAAACAGCAAATCACCTAATTACTGCGGCAGAAGCAGCAGCAGTTGATCCAGAAAAGGATCCGACACCCACAGCCTGCGACGTTAAGATCCATAAGGATCAATTAAAAAGAATTTGATGCACTCTATCCCAGGATGGATCAGAAAAAATATCCAAATTGCAAGAAAATTGGAAATCGTGCAGATTAATGTTATTCAACGTTTCACAAAAAGTTCAGTCCCCTTATATGAAATCGTAAATAGGCACAACATTTATAATGATGTGTCTGCAACACATTTTTTTCCTTTTTTGAAAGCTGGTACCATTCTGCAGTCAATTTCTGATGAAGATCTCATAATTTGGATTCAGCTATAACAAATATAAGACTATCTCATTGGAAGCATCTAGATACTGTCGATCTCCAGATTCATGGACAGCAACAAAAACTCAAAAAGAATAAATGCCTGGTATCAGTTCAAGCTCTGAATTCAAAGAGAATAACGTTCTAGTTACTTCCATGACACAGCAAAAGATGGCTTCAGCTAACATCGCTATGCCAAAAGACTATATAAATGGCATACATTATATACCTAAAATTTTCAGATGATTAGCGAGCAACCAAAAATTTGTTCTTGCAATGCAGGTCTGATGACTTGATAACTTGGTGCTTTACTCTACTCGCAGTCTGTAGCAATACGATTCTACCATGCTCTACTGCTAGTAATTCTTCTATTCAAGACAACAATCATGATGATAAAAAGTACGCATCACAAAGCCAGCCTCGATTAAGTGCCAGCTAAATACTCCGAAATAAAAAGGGTAAGATTTTTTTTTGTTTAGAAAGCTTTGTAATGCGGACATATCAATTCCAGCTTGCTTATTCTCGCGGAAAGGCACCAAGAAATTAGTGTAAACTTGATAGACATAGAATCCTCGCAGAAGGGCGTACCTTAAGGAGACTGGACGTCACCAATGTGTGACAAACCCATCCAGTTACATTGGTAGGGAATTGCAGTAGCATATACTCCAAGTAATCATCCGAGACCGATCCTGAAGTTTACACCAAATGGAGGCATGACCAAAAGTCCATTTTGCACTTTTAAACCTCATGGACAAGATTAACCGAAAAAAATAGAGACGAATGCCCGAAAACGTCGCATTTCCGAAAATGGTCCGCATTCTTCGGAAATTATTCCAACGACATAAATCATGTTCTAACCATCGACAGCCCTGTCTTCATATTTTCTGCTTCTCCAGAGAAATGACGATGAGTTCTCACCAGGAAACCCTTCAGGCAGGATGAAGCTCTTGAGGGAGTCCGGGAGCCAAGACGATCCCTTGGAGGGTATTCGTTCTTCTTTCGTATCCTCAAGGAATCCACCTGTCGCCCAAGAAGTATGCAGACGCGAATCACAGTCCAACGTATACCTACGAGGCTACCAGCTTTGTGTTACTGACAGCTAAAGGTGGTAGCCGTTGCATCCACAGCATAATTGAAGACCCATTCTTTCTGCACTCCGCGTACTTCCATCACCAATTAGCTACCATGGGGACTACTACCTCTTGGCGGCACCATTCTCGTATCTCTCCACCAGCAACACTCGCCGCATAGACTCTCTGTGCCCTCCGCTGGGGTCTAGCCCTGCTCCCGTTTCCTCCACAGTCGGGCCGCTGCTGGGGTCGGGAAGAGAACAGCGAGATTGGCATGTGCTCCCCCATCTCGGGGTAAACCTCGCCAATTTGGTCGGCGGGGAGGAAGAAGATAACGCAAACCCGATCAGGGGGTCGGAGCGGAGTGGAGCATCGTCATAAAAGGCCACGTCCAGAGCCCCAACCCTTACCCAGCGGCACAGACGGCGTCGCCGGTTGTCCAGCAGCCGTCGGCGAGCGGCGGGTGCGGAGTGGGGGCTCCCGCAACATTGGTGAAGCGATAGCATGGTGGGAGGTGGGAGTGCGCAGTCCGCAGGAGGATGCCTCTGACCTTGTTTTCAGATTGACATATTGTTTGCGAAAATGATGGATAAAAGAATAAGTGGAATTGTAGTAATCCGTCATAAATTAAAAGTATGGATCGGTGAAAATTTTCATCAGAAAGTCGCGTGTCCATCATCTCTCTCTCTCTCTCTCTCTCGGAGTTTATTAGGAAAGGATCCTGTCGGTTCTGGAAAGTAAAAACTAGGGCGATTTAATCCGCCGCCATCATCGCAACGCACACGGGGAGATCCGTCGGGAGGACAACTCCCTTTCGACAGTGAGATCTTCGGTTCTGTGGACGGGCGAGAACAACCCCGATTCGAAGGCCGGCATCGGGTGGCCGATGACAAATTCCGTTTCAACACCGCAAGAAGGGAACAATACAAAGGTGTGAGACACTCCCTGGATGCCCATGTCTGACCATGAACTCCCTATGAAGAACAGAAACAACGTTTCAGGGGTTGTAACAGCGGGCGACAGTTGCATGTCGAAATCAAAAATCAAAAATGCCTGTTTACACAACTGGGTAGCAAAGTGGAGTAGGGGTGGGGGGGGTGGGGAAGGTTCGGCCCCAACGGCAGGAAACAGAGAGAAGGGCCTCCTTTGGCATCATACCCGATACTAAATTCTCACGAGTTGGGCACCAACTCGTCCTCCAGCCAGCGAACTTTACGCCCTCACTCGGGGAAAGGGCTGACCCAGTATGGAATTGCCACATGATGAGCCTCACGGAATCGTCCAAACAATTGCAGCGTCTGGTGCGCGGCTTACAGCAAAAAACGGAGATCAGCGTTACCCAGGTTTTCAGCCTACTAAATTAGCTCGGTTCTCGTCTATGATTCTTTGGAGCTCCTTCTGACCCACGCCAATCAGCCCTTTCACAGTATCGAAGGTTGTCAGCTTTATACTGCAAAAGACCACAGCACCCATTAGGAAAGTAAATTGCAAACCTTTAGCCCGAACAAGAACACGAGAACTTTGACCACGAGTCACAAGATTGGAGGATTTCTTTGTGTGTGTGTGTTTGTGGTGCGACTCCATGCGCGTAGGATTTTGGAGGGTTTCATCAATTTCCCTTTCATAAGGCAGCATACCTGCTATTTGGCAAGCTTTTGAGCGCATTCGGCACAAAACCCCGGTATAATCCGAGTACACCACCGCGCTCCACAATGCCTGCATATAAAAGAAATTATTTTCTCCTCTTTTTGGTTGATGTCATCGGTCAGATTCGTCAATCGAAATGCTAAGTATAATCGATAATCAGCATCGCCGATCCTGGTGCTTCAATGGGGCAGCCATGCATGGCCATAATCAAACAATAAAAACACCAAAAAAAAACATACACGCGCACACAAACACACATCCGGATGAATCCCATACACTACTACTTCCATCATAGGGAGCAAAGAATTGCATTCCTCTGGTTTCCTCCCCTCCACCTTTTGGGTGACAGAAGTTGATAATCAACTAAATGAGTTAAACACAACTTAGAGAAACAGACAAGGAAAAAAGAATAACAACTAGAAGCATATTTTGCACCCCATTTGATGGACATTTAAATTGCAAGCAGCCCTTCCAAATCCTAAATTTTTTCGTTAATTTATAACAAAACAATGGACCTGCCCAATTTTCAGAAGTAACATTCACTCCCAGAAGGGAACTAATTACTATTAGAAACTCTCAGTTCGTGATTCATTAAAGGGAACAAAAAGGCCTAAGAGAGAACCATAAAGAGTGAACATCTTTCATGGCACCAGCCGCTTCCCGTTGACCTCTCATGGAGCATCATATCAGACCGGAAACACGCTCGTACCACCCTCCAGTAAGACAATTTAAAGTCATCTTGAAATCCTTTATGTCGTATATGCAAGAGTCTGAAATGCATGTTCATAAACGTAAACAAGATGATCACCTCTGTGTTTTTTCTGCAGCAAGAAAATAATTCATATTCAACATGCAAGTTCAAATAAGTGGTGGTGAGATCCATTCTACTCAGCCAGGCATGCAATATCCAGAATTCGTTCAACCAGGCAATATTCCACAACCAATTTCTCTCCAGCATGCAAATCTCGGCCAGTGACCAGGCAGCTACTCATCAAGACATCAGCCAACGACTACTTGTCAGGGTGGTGAAGAAAGCGGGACACATTGATCTTAGTTTTGTACTTTCCTTATTCTTTACCTGGAAAAGCTTCAAGAATGCTATCATAAGGCGAGCCCTTCATCTGCATCTGCCTTCTTACGGTATCCAAAGGGTAACACATAAGTGTCGCTAGTGTCGCTGATACCAAGGCTGTCGCAAGTGATGTTTCTGGTCTCTTTCGATACTTTTCTGGGAGGGACTTCTTTACCCTATCAGGACAAGGACTGCAAGGTTACTATCCCAGATGACTGTAATGGAATTAGAGCTATACAGAAGAATGGAAAAGGAAGCTTACAAGTCA
Organism: Spirodela polyrhiza; assembly: GCA_024713555.1. Lineage (NCBI taxonomy): Eukaryota > Viridiplantae > Streptophyta > Magnoliopsida > Alismatales > Araceae > Spirodela > Spirodela polyrhiza. The sequence goes on along the minus strand of CM046536.1, from coordinate 7,806,916 downwards.
AACATGCAAAAGTTCACAGCAATGTATGGAGCAATTCCGAAAAGCGAAGCACCAAGCCCAGCATAAAAGGAGGCGATTCCTTCTTCTCTCAGCATGCTTAATGCGACCTGAAAATCAACGACCAAGAGTTACTACTGAACGGCATAATTCTGGCACATCAGTCAAAATGAAAATATAACCGCTTGCCTGAGACATAGTTCTGCCCCCAGGTTCAACAGCTAGCCTTAACCGTAGCACATCCAAAGGATATGTGACCTACACCAAACGATAATACAACATCTCATAAATATATGGGTCGCCAAATCAGTAATTTTCGCAGCATGTGTGCAGGAATAAGGAATAAGAAGAAAACTGTATGGCGGCACAGGGAAAATAACAGGATGACTAAAGGTCGAAGATGACTCACAAGAGTGGAAGTCATCCCGGCGCATGCTCCTGCTGCCAGCCTTCCAAGAATAGAGAGTTCCTCATCTGTTCCCTTGAAGAGTTTCTGGAGACCAAATGAGCCAGCGATAGGATGAAGCATAAGTAAGCGTGGTTTCCTTTGCGCTTAAAAGAAACAGACATGCTGGAGTCATGCTGTTGCTCAGAAATTCCACATGTAACCTGTGAGTACCTTGTAGACTTCATAAGAAAATAGCTGCACCGCACTGTATGGAATTATTCGGATTACCTGAAAGACATTCTCACAGTCACCGAAAAATATCAGGACCCTTGTGAAATTGAATCGGCTTGAACTAAGACCAAGAATGTGGGTATCGCAGTAAGTTACCTGAGGAAGATTGCCTTTCCAGTAGCCCCTGACACCTTCCTCCTTTCCGATCAAAGATAGAGCCTGGGATGAACAACATATGAACTCAAACATAATTAAAAAAATTATCGGAATAAACACTTCCGTGGTGTTACATTCAAGCAGAGGTCTATTCGGAGCATTTTTACGCGCTCAGAATTTGTGACTTGGAAAGAAATACAGATAAACAACTTTCATCAGGGGCAAACGGATTTCTGATCCCATTCCCATTAAAACCCACATTTCCGCAAGTCTTGAAATTATGTCATCGAAATCCTCAACCACTTGATATACTAAGACGTCAATTTCTCAGGAAAAAGCTGTTGGCGGCAAATACGAAAATTACCAAGCACGTTCATTGCATTGAGCACGTTCATTGCATTGAGCACGCCATCTATGAGGTTACCACTGAGAAATAGCAAATGTCACCGAACACATACCAAAAACTTCGTTTCTTGTAGTGAAGTCTAGCAAGAAGGTATTCATACAATTCCCAGAAGAATGAACAGCCCAAAAAAAATGCAAATACAAAACTGATTGCCGAAGAGGGGTACCTCAAAGAAACCAATTCCTCTGCCTGCACTCTCACCCAACGTCCGCGCGCTGTGAGTCTGCACGACGGGCACGAAAACAAATCACGAGAGGTCATCCTTCTGTTCAGATGGGCAAACTCACCAAAAACCTTACTTCCTCCGAGAGGACGAAATGTGTGACACGAGTTCAAAAATAAAACCTCCGGAACCATCAGGAGACCACATGGACAGTTAACAAGCGAGCTTGAAGAAAGTGGCGACAACGCACCTGCATGAGGAGCTTGATGCGGTCGAGGGGCGCTGTCAGCGTCTTGGCGGCCGCACCCGCCGCGGCGGCCGCGGCGAAGAGGGTCGCATCCTTCGGCACCAGGGCAAATAGCGCCAGGGGGTGCTTCAGAAACTGGGCCGTGGACGGCCATACCTTGACGTCATCTCCTAATGCAAGGGCGGCGTCCTCGTCGTCGCTGCCAGGGCCGTTTCGGCCCTCCTCGGTCCCGACCTTTCGCCTTTCCCCCACGACAAGGGAGGCAAAAGTCGCCCGCCCGGGAGCCAAAGAGACCTTCATGTTCTTGGAGGAACCCGTACCCGCATGAACAACTCCTTCATCATCTTCCTTCTCCATCTCTACTCCGTTTCCAGCTCGCCGTCCCACGGGCTTGTGGAGACCCGGGATGTGCCGCCACACTAGCACCCCGTCCCTCATCCAGGCGTCGCGTTAGCGAGGGCGGTATCCGCCTGGGTAGGAGGGGTGCGTTAGGGGGAAGGAGCTGCCAATACGACCGGGGAGAGAGCGAGGGAGATGTAGAGGACGACACTGGTGGCGGTTGGAGTGGATGAGGTACCAGTAGCTCCAAAGAACGGCGTCAATCTTATACCCCTGTCCGCGCGCCACTGCGGTCTCTTGGTTTTGAAGCAGAATGAGGGCGTTGTGGGGCAGGGGGCAAAAAGGATAGGAGTGGGGACCGTCGAAAGCTTAGAAAAAATATCGTTTTTGCGGAAAACGAAAACCCAGACCGTAATGGACGAGAGAATTGATTAACAGGATAAAATCAGGATCTTTTATTATTACCGCCCCGGATAGACGTTGCCAATGGCAACCAGGTAGGCTGAAGAAGCCCCCGCGTCCGGACGGTGGGGTGCTTACGTCACTTCCATCTAATATTTATCGCGACTGCGGATTGCCTACTGATTTACTAGCATTTACAGTGCGACGGTGCATTTTTCCAACTCGTAGCCATCTCGCCGCACCCGCGCCGAGTCTTGCGCCCGCTTCCTCGTCCTACTTCCCTCGATTGGTTTCTTCCTGCCGAAGGGGTAGCGTTATGGAGCCTACCACCCCGGGAGGGAGAGGGGTGAGGGCCTCGCCCTCGGCCCCCACCCCTCCGGCATCTTCCGCCTCGGCCGTCGAGTGGTTGCCTCTTCAGCGACACCCCGTCTTCGACAGGAACAGGGAGACTGGCGCTGCGCTCAAGGTTGATGCCACCGGAACTGAAACCATCAGTGGCTGTAACCTCGCTGCCTGGGACTGCTCGCGCCTATACTTGTGGGACCCTGAGGAGGTGTGCCTCCACCGCCTCTCGGTGCGCTTCAGAGGCCCTGGTGGACCAGCGTTGGCGGAGGCCGCAAGCCCTTCGGAGGTATGGCGGGCTCCCCGATCACCCCCGCGCCGCCTGTTATGCCTTTTTAACTTTGTGCTCCTTGATGTTTCTGTTCGCACCCCAGTGGGGTGATCACTCCCTTTACTTGACGTGCTATGGATTCTTCGGAGAATCTCCCATCCTCCCTCGGCACGCATCAAAGGGATTTGGAATGGTTGCCATTCCAATATCAACAGGTCCCCATTCGGACCCACATCAGAAATTTGGAAGGGTAAAGACAATTGAAGAAGGTGCGAAGAAAAAAAAAACTGTCCCATGATGAAGAGTATGCATGTCAAAATCTGTTGGCAGACAGAAATCCATCTCCTTGTTTATTCTACGCGATATGAGCTTGCCTGTCCTCTGTTTCGTAAACAAGACAAATGTGGAGCGTAGAGTGTTTTTCGGAGTCATGATAAAGCACAGTTGCAATCTGCTTAGGCTGAAAGAATACCTATAAGTTCAGCACATTGCAGGGCCTGCCACGGAGACTGGATTTTCGATAATTCGGCTTACGTACTCTTCTGGTTTCTTCGTTTGCATGTCCAAATGACCCTTTACGCATTTTGAAAGTCGTTGGTTCCAGCCCTGGAACTCTTCGAAAATAGATTTGGGGGGATTGAAAGCCTTTATTTACGGTCTATTTTAGATCACAGAGCCAGGAACCAAATTTTGCTAAGTTTGGTGGAGATGCTGCTTATTGAACCGCCTTTATCCTAAAAAATCCAAAGAAAAGATGTTTGCACAAATTATTTACTGAAGAAGGCTGATGGAAGCAAAAGACCAAGTTCCAAGCTCTGCACTGATGTATGGGGTGAAGAAACCCATACATCAGATCAGTGAAGCCATTCTAACATGAGGCAAAGGATCAATAAAGACCAACGACAGGACTGACCCCGGTGAAGATTTATGGCAATCCAGTTTGGTTTTGCTCATGGGGCAGTTCCAAATGATATGTCATTTGATCTTCTTTAGTCTTTCTTTGCGAGATTAGAAAGCAAGAAATTGATAAATTCTCTCCACATGCGATTAGGGCTTTACAAAAAAGGTTTAGATGGAAATATTTCTAGTAGGGTAGTCTTTCTGTTGCTCTTTGTACAAATGAATTAACCCTAATTGCGGGGCGACTGATCTGTGACTTATCGTACCAACAAAACTGCTATAGAAAAAGGTAGACGGGAACCAGTTTATATATATAAGTCATAAATAAATCTTGCCTGCTTGAAACTCCACAACTTTGAACTCTTTATTGGAATAAGATATGATGTAACTGAGTTGTTCCGTATATGTGCAGAAATTCATTAGTTACTATTTACTTTTGCACTATTGATGTTTCACGAAATCTTTAAGAGAATTGTCTCCTACGTAATGCCATTCCGGTTCGATAAAAGCTTTGATATTTCTACAAAGCAACCAGCAGCTTGTCATTCTTCGAAGATGATTGTTGCATTTTGTAGAGTTTCAGATAAGTATTATCTTAGTGAGGATATTAGATATTAGCAGTCTTGTCATATTTTCTGTGAGTTGCTTTTAGTCTTTTTTGGTATGCTATTCTAGCAAATATTAATTTCCATCAATATGCAGATAATGCTTCCAAGCATCCAAATAAATTTGTTAGTTCAGCATATATCACTGAATAGGGAAGGATCATCAGTACTTCTTTCTGGTTATGGTGGCGTATATGTCATGTACATACATGATCGAATGTCTTCAGTTGGAAATACAACTGTGTGCAGGTATGAGGATGATATTCTACGTTTTAATTTCAATCCTATATGTTTTAGGTAGGCTACAACTGTCAAAATTTACTTATCTTCTTGAATTTACTTTTTAATTCTAGCAATTAGAATCGGTTTCGAAAAAAAACTAAAATTCTCTTTGTCAAACGTAGCTTTTTTTGTTCATTTTCAACCTTTGTGTTTCGTTTTCTTTGGAACCACCTGGTAGTAGCTGTGATAAGCCAGAGAATATCCTAACTATCAACCGAAAGGATGATAAAACAAGAGGAAAGATTAGGGCTTATTTTTTGTTTTTCCACTACTTACAAAATAACTAAAGGTTTTCATGGCCTCTACATAGGCCCAATCGGAAGTCAAAACTCAATCCTGATATCCCCTGATGTACATTATCCTTATTTCCAAGTTCTTGTATTTTATATGACATAATACGAGCATTCTTGTCAATTCATGATATTCTTAGACACAGATGTCGACTATATAACGTCAGCCAATGCAAGTTATGCCCCCAACAAAGTCGAGATACCTCTAGTCACTCTCATTTTTAGATTTTGGCTGATTCTAACATAACTTCATCAACTATATTTTCGAGATTTTGCATGAGTTCCCCGGCTATATGTGTGCACTTTCATGTATTGGGACCGATCTATATGTTCCTTGAAATGGTGACAATAATTTCCTTTTTTGCTCTATGCAGGACAGTCTTCATTGGTTCCCAGGCCTACCTTGTCGAGAACAGCACCTTACGAGTTTTACAATCATCTTGGCACCCTTGTAGCGTAACCCATTTGGGTGTTCTTTCTTCTGATTCGGTTTTCAGGTTTTCCTCTTTCTCTGGATGCATATTCATAAACTCTATCGAAATATTGGCCTACAAATGATAAGGAGACGTTTCTAAACCACAAATGGTTTTGATGCATGCATCAATGAATCATGTTAAGTCAGCATTGTGTTTTAGTATGTGAACAAAGGAGAGCAACCGTCTTCATTGCACCCTGGCAATAATTTCTTTTAGGGTTTCCCACTGCTGCAGAAAAGGTCTGTCATTTTGTGAAACATTGAACTTTTTTACGAATGAAATGAAGATTGTGTGACGTCACTAGTTCAACTTAATTGTTCTCAGAGCTTCGACTCTGATTCTATAGTTGCTGGAGGATATCCGCCATATTTACCTGTTGAATTGGAGAAAGTGCTAATAAATACGGGAAACCATTTCACAAGTGAAATGCTGAGTTCTTAGTTTTTCATTCATTTTTTTGTGTAGTTACGCTGTAGCTCTCCGAGTCACACATTTTAACAATCTCTGCAGGATATATGATTTATCTTCTGATATTGAACGACCGGAGCAGGAATATTTTCTGCAGCCAGTTGAAGCTGGAAGGTGCAAAAATGCTGCATCAGTATGCCCTGTTGCATTTTCTTTTGGAGGAGAGCACTTATGGGATCGATTTACTGTGAGTACGCTAGTAAATGGACTTGTTTTCCTTAATAATGTTAAGTTACTCACGCTAGCAGAAACTTGGCTGCTTCTTATTTCATTTTAATGGTTCGCTAGGATTATTCCATAAAAATTACAAGTTTTTTTATTAATTTTGACAAAACCGCGTTCTAGTTATGGATGCTAGCACGTGAAGTTTAGCAATCATAAGACCACTAAAAACTAGCAGGAAAAATATCCAACTACATTTGCCCCTATATCTTATCGTGGGTTGTGGATTATGAACTTTTGTTGTTAGAGTAGTGTGTGGAGATCATAGTATAGGGCGGGGATACAGCATCAAATATGAACTTCATCTCAGCTGAATGCGGAGGGAACACTGAGTGACTTTACATGACATACATTCTGCATGGCCTCTACGTTTTTTTTGGGTGTTTTCTGTCATTTGACTGACAGCAGTTTTTTTTATATAAGAATTTGCCACCTTAGCTGTAGATGGCTTCCTGGAGAACAAGACAGGGCCTCGAATAAAATATGTTGTCAGAGCTTTTTTAATTGTTGGTCTTTTCGTACGTCGTCATATACGAGGTTTCGTTGATAGCCTAGGGAAAGTAAGATGGCAGTTTGTGATGTATTTATGCTACCTCGAGGACGTTATCAGTTTAAGGAACGGCATATCGAAAGGTTTTTACATAACGGATGCAAACAATGGGCGATCTATGCTTTTTTTGGAATGATATCCAGCTCTACTAAGTTAATATATTCTGGAAATCCTACAATTCTACTTACTGAGTTGTAGCCTCCTAGTCCGATAGAAGATTGTCTTTCTCAGGATGTCAGTAATTGGTGTCAATTCGCTTTTTAATATCCTCTCTCCAAAATACAGATTGTCTATAACATTGCTGTTAAAATGGCTGAGAACAAAATTTTCTCATGTGAAAGGACGGCCATATTATTCAACGAAATCCATCTGATCGCATTTTTTCTGAGTTTCGTTCGGCATTGCTAAGCCTAATGGAAGTAATATGGTAGTCCTCTGGGTTCCACCCAGCAATGATATTAATTTTAATCTAGCAGCATGCTTCCAAGCACCCAACCTTGAAAAAGCTATTGCCGAAGAATATTATTCTGAGTAATTTCTTTCCTGCATCTTTTTTACTGTAGTAAGCTCTTTAAACAAGTCCATAGGTTGCATCTCCTCGTGCTTGTTTAAGTTTATGACTGTCTGTAGTCTATCGTGGACAAATCAAGGTATAGGTCTCACAAGTCTCCCTTCAATGTTCCAGGTTTTCATTTTATTCAGTGACGGCTCAGTCTATATCCTTTGCCCAGTTGCTCCTTTTGGAAGGTACTTTCTAAATCCGCCATAATATTTTTAATTAATCTTTCCCTTTGCACGTTGGATTGTCTTCTTCTGTACGTACATTCATCTTAATGATTATGTCTACCTTAATGCGTTGCAAGCATTCCAATGAAACTGAAATTATTGTTTACATGGCAGTGTCTTCAGTTTGCCTTTTATCAAGGAGATTTACGAGGATGCTCTAGAATTCGGACAGAAATCTTCCAACTCAAAAGCTGTCAGCAACTGCAGATTGGCTCTTGCTTGGTTAGAAGCAACGTTTCCTGAGTTGATGGATCATACAAAAGAAAGGATCAATTTACCTGTTTTAAGGGCTCATTCATATTCTCCAGTAGATGCGTCACTCTCATTGCAGGTGTGTAATTTTCCTAAAATGGTGTTGAGGATCCCTTACTTTTTATTGCTCCTGTGTCTGCCTTGTATTGAAATGCGTTTCCATTAGTAAAGCGTCCACACGTGCCCATTTTACTTAATAGGCATGCGGCTTGTATTCGTTATTTTATCTTACAACATTGGAAGAGAATGAATCTCGGCATCCCGAGTCCCATCTTCCTTATTACCTTATGAAACGGAGGTAGTTCTAAATTAATTTCCTCTGTGAACAATTTGGCATGCCCCTATGTTTTCGCTCTATTTACGCAAAACATGTTACATAGGCGGGTTTTCAATGTTATTTTGGCCGTCAAGTGGAGCTTAAAACGCAATCCAAGCACTTAGCATGGCACATTATGACTATATGGAGATTATTTTTCTCCTATTAGAGAGAAAAATTCAAAAACCTTATGTGATGCTCAAGAGCCAATTGAGTTTTCTACCCCTAATGGTCTGTATCTGTCTGACTCTTGACTCACACCAGGACGATCAATACAGATTAATCATTGTGAACATAAAAACGTTCTACAGGTTCATCCCAAAACCGCAGAGTTGTTGGTTTCTGTTCGATAGAATCATCAGAGGAGGACAATATGTTGCTTCCTTTTCTGACGTAAATAGCTCCATTGCAGTGTGCCTTTTGACTGTACTCTTTTGTTATGTATGCTTCCTGTCCCATGACCTCGTTCCTTGTGTTGCTTCTCAAAGCATGTAATGCTCAAAACTGTTCGGCTTGCAGGGGCCTCTCCGTCGGGTGTACCACACCAAGGAGTTTGAGGATTCAGAAACATGGGTTGCAGATTGTGAAGGCAGAGCAGAGGCTATGCTGTACAGTTCAATCGGCAAAGATTCAATTCTAGTGATCGCCTGGAGCAGCGGACAGCTACAGGTTGATGCCCTTGCAGATGAAGTGCAACCTGTATGGAATATGGACACTTCTCCCCACCTGCGCGTGAATTCTCGAGGCCACATAACAGAAATGGGCATGATTTGTGAGCCGAATTCGCAAGAACCTCATAACATTAGATTCCTTCAAGGAAATATGAGCAGCAACGCGGCGGACCTGGTTTGGTCGGGAAATCCACCCCCTTTATTGAGGCTCGCTGTTGTGGACTTGGCATTACCAAAGGCAGCCCTGCATCACCCAGTGTCGGTTTTTTCTGATCCCCTGGTGTCCGAGAGGCTCTACTGTTTGCACGGCGGAGGAATAGACTTGATCACTCTGCATTTTCTCCCATTCTCGAATCTCACCCCTGGATCAGATGAGTCTGCGAGTGCTCCCTCTGTCTGCCCCATTCTCAGTACCTGCCACGGAGAGGCCTCCTCGCCCCTGCTCTACGGTTTCGTCTGCATTGCAGATTCCTTTGGTGACTCTCAGGTTGTCGTGGTGACGTCTGCGTATGAGTGCATCTTGCTAGAGATGAGAGGCTGGAAGGACATGCTGCCGCATTTTCTTGATGAGAGTGTGAGACCCTCCATTGGTCCCCAGGATGTAGCCGTCACTGATATTATAAGCCGAGACCTCCTTAATGGGCCAAAGGTCATCATCATTCCGGACTCCACCAGCCTACGATCTCTGAGCCCTGAATCCATTGAAGGCAGGTCAACGCTTCATCACTATATCAAGCTCTTCCACGAAAATTTTGTGGAGTATGCTCACAAGGTAATCAAATATATATATATATGGATATATATATATATATATGTGTGTGTGTCGATAATTTTTTTTATATATTTCTGTACAAATATATATTATGTATATTTTTCTGCGCGTGTTTGTGCATGTGCATTCTTCATCAATTGTCATCTCATCCCCTTGCGTTTGTCCACTATTTCTCTCATTCCCTTCCCTCCCTGACCTTTCGTCGGCGTTCCGTCCATTGTCTCTTGATCCCCAGGTGTACATTGAGCTCAAACAGCACGGAGATCATCTCAAGGCGATCCTCAGGGAGCAACATGCGCGTTTACAGGCGGTCAGCGAGTCACTGAGCAGCTCGGAGGACAAACAGCCACTTCTGGCAGGTCGGATAAGTCGTGCCATTGAGGTGTACAGAATCCAGGAGAGGCGCTTGCAGAGCTTCAAGAACCTGCCGGGAGCTGACAGAAAGCCACTGTCTAAGGCAGAAAGAGAGTTCAAAGCCCAACTTGGTATTCGAAGCCCTCTCCTTTTTTTGACACCCACTGCTAAAGCTGCTTTCTGAGCTGACTTTCCTTGGCGTCCAAGCCGTAAGCTGTGTACCATTTCGTGCGTCTTCTGAATTGCAGAGAGATTCAGGGACGTGGAACTCTGTGCCCTGCAGTTGTCTATCGAAGCCCTGAACGTGAGGCTGAGGAGATGTCTGCATCCCTCTCCTGGGGATCCGGCCCAGAGGCTATCATCCCAAGGGAGGCGGAACCAAGCCCTGGACGCTCAAAGAATCTCACAGCTGAAGGCGTCGATTGGAAAACTCTCTCACGTCAACGACGAGAACGTCAACAAGATTAGGCTCATCGAGCGGGCGCTGCATAGGGAGGAGGATGACGGTTAGGTGTTAAGCTGGCGGCCCTCCCTTGCGCGCCCAGGAGGTGGCAACTCTCGAATCCACTGTTAATCTCCACCGCCGGAGCATTTGCGACTGTACTTGAGCAGCACGTCTAACCACCACATTAATGCGATCGTCGCTTGAATTCGAGGGTTTTCTTGGCCATGGAATGTGCTTAAGCGACGATGAACTTGACGACAGCAGTGGATTCGGTAAATTCGTCTCCTGCGTCAGCCACGAATGGAAATTGAGATGCCCTGTTCCCCTTCTAGAGTGCTAGTTTTAAAACGTTCGGTGGGTTCGGTGAGAACAAAGGGCCCTGCTTTCACATTTCCTTCTAGCTGCCCAGATTATGATGCATTTGCACTTGCTTTAGGCTTGAGAACAAACGTTCATGGTGAGTCGGTGTTAGAAAATTACTGAGATCAATGGATACCGCTGATGAGACTGTCAAGATAGACAAGTTCAATTGAAATGATTTCTAGATGCACAAGATGCAAGTTAAGGATTATCTACATCAGAGGAAGCTTCATCAGTGACTGTTAGATGTAAAACTAGATGAGATGTTGCACTAGAGTTACTAAATCAAAAAGTTTTAAATGTGGTTTGTCAAACACTAGTTGGAAATGCTCCATCAACATTCTAAATAAAAAATGGTACATCATGTCTTATGATGGCTCTCTCAAATAGTTACGATAAGTCATCAATATCAAACAAAGTGTATTTGATGTATTAACTCTTTAATTTCAATGCGAGAGAATGTATATTAATTGTGTACCAATCAAGTTCAATGTTTTAATTTGCAAATTGCATTGTATTGTCGTTATTTTTTTATGATCAAAATCAGATATTTAATTTTTATATCTTCCTTGTTCAATAGTTAGGATGCCATAATCACTATTCTATAGGGTTCAACAAGATGAAATTAGATAAGTTTCATGATATGATCCTAGGTAAAGATGGTTGCATGACAGAACTATCGAAAATACCAAGTTATGTTTTAAGTGTTTAAAGCAGGAGAAGAACACAAAAAAATGGTCGTAACATGACAGATAAATCAAGAGAAATAAGTAAAATAGAGGATCCGAATAGCATATGTTGCCAATGGATAAAAAATAGGCACATTAAAAGCTTTAGTAAGAAGAAGCCAGATGCTAACATTAATCAAAGCACTAATGTTAAGGAGATTCATGATGCTCTTATTTGAGCATAGACGATCTTATAGTCTTAGATTTTAAACTCTAGTGTCTTATTCCACTCTACCTCACGAAAAGAGTAGATAATCAGCTATATTGTTGAAATTTTTGATAAGCTGATTCTTGATTATGGCTGACCTTTGAATACTGTTGACAAATGGAGATGTGAGAAGTGTCTTAAGGTTGAATAAAAATATGATATTAGTGGGACAATTAAACAATGAATATTATACAGCAACCTTTGTGAATAACTTGTGAAAAAAAACAAATTGAGAAATGCTAATTACAAGATATGTAAATAATGACAATCTATATCTGACCACCATCAACCAAGGTAATGCAGTATTAGTTAATTGAGAAATGGACAAGATGATAGTACACTACAGGTTGAGGCTTATGAGTGATAAATAAAGTTTTTAACATCAGAACAAAAAAGCTTGGCTAATCTAAAATCAATAGAACTCTGGCCTTTGTGAAGCATGTATTCTCAATAAGTAGAAGAAGGTTTCCCTCTCAAAGCATAGAATAACCTAAAGACTCAAAAATTCTGTGTCAGGGCACATTACTCCCCTTTTCTTCAATCTGAGGTTTGAGATATTATGTCACTTTTATTGAAAACTCAACGTGAAAGGTATGGTTTTATTTTTATCTAAATAAATCTGATGCTTTATGATTTTTAAGAAATAAAAATGTCATGACGAATTTGAATATGGCCTAAAGTTTTAAACAACAATCTCAAAATGGCAGTGAGTATGAAAAATAGATTTTAAATATATTCAACTTAGGGCATGAGAATTTAATGAATAAAGCAGTTTTGAACACATTGGTAAAATACGGTTGTTGAGATGATGAACATGGCCATTGTCAATCGAAAGCAAGCAAAAACATGATCTTACATGTTAGGGTACTAAAATAATTTTACATAAATATTTTTAACGAAACAACCCATTTGATAAGCACAAAAATAAGCAACATGAGAATTAGAGGAAGTCTTTTGATGTCTCTCTTTCGTGCATGTAGATCTTGAAATAGAGACAAATTAGATCCAAAATATAGGAAGCTTTTTTTTAATGGATATGGCGCAGATGAATTTGGCTATCCATTTTGAGCTGATCAAAACAAAAAAAATTAAAGGATGTTATATTTCAATTTTTCTTTTTACTGAGACAAAATTAATTTAGAATATGATAGAAAGAATAACATAAAATAAGTGAAATTTGAGGAGATTTCGCAATAAGACTTATGAGGGTTGATAACAGCCTTAAAAATTAAAGATGTATGAGGCATAGATAAACCTCTTGACTTCAGTAGAGAAGATTCAAGTAAGAAGATAACAAGCAAGGTATTCTTCCTCTTTTATTCTATATTATTAATAGATGGTGGCAAATCCAACTCTGAGGAATTAAATTTCTGTTGAAGTAGGAGTTACATAAGTAAAATTAGATAGATTCCTTACAGAAAATTTCGACCAGAAAGCTAACACCAATTCCAAATGAGAAAACAACCTTCTTCACAACAAGTGGGTGTATTGAGTCAGGGAAGAATTTAATGATATCAAAGGTACAAGCCTAGAGTTACTGTAAAAATGTTTCAATAGAAATAAGGGGTAAACTAAACTCACCTTTTTTTCTCACTATAAGCTTGACAACTATTAGATTGCTGCTAAGTATTGTACCTGCAAAACAGCTTTGCTTCAAGCAACCTGATGTGAAGACAGACTTTCTTCATTGTGATTTAGATGAAGTTATTTATAGAATACAATCTATAGAGCATGTTGTCTATGGTAAAGAAAATCCAATATTCAAGTTTAACAAGAGACTTTATATGATAAAACAAACACTAAAGTGGTGTAGAAATTAAATGATTTCATGACCAAGAATGACTTCATGAGATGCAAAATAGATCTTTGTTGTTATTTGAATAGGTTCATGATTTGACTGTCATATGAACAGACTAATAAGAAATCAATGAACGAGAGTATTAGTAAATAATTTACTATTTAAGGGCACCAAAGTAAATTCCTCGGATAAAATCACTCACCACATAGTTCCTAGTTTATTCATATCATGTCATTAAAGGTATGTTGAATAAGTACTTTATGTGTTCAATATCGAGATTCACGAGTCTGGTGAGTATACTTCTGTTGATCCCCTACCGACTGTTAAATGATCATTCACAAAAGATAGCAGAAAATTTACGACATATAGAGGTGATTTCACTTGTGTATTTTTGGTAGTTTAATGTATGTTATGGTTTATATTAGACCAAATATACCTCATGGAGTGATAATTCTAATCAATTTTATTGTGAAACATTGGACGGTTGTTTAATAGATTTTCTGTTACTTAAAATGCAACTCATGTATTTCATTTTAAGTGTGTCATTTGTGTCATATAATTTTTTTTTTCCAAAGCTTGTGGTTAGCATAGATGGAGTCACTGTCCATGTTTTAGGCATCTAAAGATGTGTTCTGAGGCAATGTGTCGCCATCGAGGGTTGTAAAATGATTCTCCTGAAGAAAGAAAATCCTTGAGAGATCATCGACGAAGGATATTTCTCTGAATCATGTTATATCTCATATGTTCCTTGTTCTCATTTTACTCCCTCCTTCTCCAGATGTGTCTTCATCAATCTTGTGCGATACAAAATAGGAGAATGAGGACACAACTCATCCCTAATCATCCTTTGGGCTTATTTGTGCTTCTTATTACTCAGAAACTGTCGTCATAAAACAAAGTAGATGAAAAGGTTTCACCTGGTCCGTCTAGATGAAACGATCTACCGCTGCAAGCATTGTGGGGGACATCTCGCCCTTTGTAAGGACATGAGACCTGGTGAACCGTCTTTTTTAGGAGAGGTCCCAACTCTTTGCCTTTGTTTATGACTGATTTCAGGTATGGAATCAGTCCTGCCCCTTTACCTAATTTCAGGTAATATGGATATTAAAAGGGGGATCGTGGAGGGAGAAAGAAGAGAGACAAAATCAAGGGCACCAGAAACCATTTCCCTCGAGTGGCTAAAAATGGGATTCCGGCTGCTCCTCCTCTCCCATCTGGTGGCTGGTATCAATGCCTCATTAACCCTATACTTCTAAGCTTTTTTCCTCATTGACCATTGGATATTCTCCCCTTTCTGTTGACTTGTCGTGAGGCATGTTGGTCCTCTTTAGACCACATTATAACCGTTGTCCCTTATAAAAGCACATATATCCTTCTCTCTCTATCATATCCTTGTTGTGGACATTGTCTATTCGTGTTCTCTTCCTTCCGTTCCCTTATCAGGTCATTCTCAGGCTCCTTGAGTCCTAAATCTGGTCGTATTCCCTAATAAACACTATTTGCCGTTTTTCTCTTTTTCCTCTCCCACCCTTGCCCTCAATGTGTGTGGAGCATCTGCCGTCCCGAGTGGTGCCCAGGAAAAATTTACCGTCCAATCAACATTCTCGTCATTCGAAAGGTTGATCAGAGCAGAGCTTTAAGCTCTCGAAATTGGCTGTCAGCCCTAGCACACCTTGGTTTTGGTTGTCGTTGGCAGGGAAATATCCACCGCAGTGCAGTGCATGACGTGAGCACAGGAATGTCCATAAAACCATATGTTTGCATTCAATACTTCATCAGTTGTATCTACCCCGAACATGCTTTAGGCCGGGAGACCTCAGTCTTCAAGACTTCGTAGTGGCCGAACTGTTCTTGGATTCCTCCTTGCTCACGTTGTTCTCCTTCGACCGTTATTGCCGTATCTTCAACTCCCGATCATCCACCAGACATCTTCTTTTTCCGTTCATCCATGTTTTTATTTTTTGTGGTGCGGACGCCAACTTGGTTTCGCGGCGTTGAGCCCGCCAACTAATCGTTTTTTGAACATGCAGCTCATATTCATACAAAATGGGGGTCATGACGAGACGATGCGAGTCCTGGAGGCAGCAGGTTTCCTGGACGTGTGTGATGGCTATCGCGTTTTCTCTTGACATCAAGCTCTTTGTCTGCTGTGCTTTGGTCATCATCTCCAGTTTGGGCTAACATCAACTTGGATTTTCCTCCGTTCGAGTGAATGGCGATCTTGGGTAACGGCCAAATAAGTGGAGCAACCTCTGGCCGGAATGGTCTCCACTTTCGTCGAAAAGGGCCTTAATTCTAGCTCTCCGTCCCGTCATCACCTTCACTGTGAGTACTTGCTGAATAAGACACCCGTCGCTCTTCAATTCGGAGGTCATGGAGAGACATGCAAGCCATTGAATTATCGAGTCTGATTTCCATTGAACTATCCATCTCGGATTCCACTGGAAGACGGCATGTCTCTCTTTCTTTCTTTCTTTTTTCATTATGTTTTCGTCAGACCGCTTATTCTAGCTGTACCCATGTTTCCATGCTTAATTGCACGAGCTTGTCATGTGTTTATTGGTTTGGGACCTTGTGATTTATTTACTGGCTGTTTCTAGCAGCTCTGTGCTGTGATTTTATCTAGCGCAGTTTAACGTTCTCATGAAGCCAGACCATTTTTTCGTGAAAGGAATGAGGCAAGAGCCATAATTGCCCACCACCCTTTTCTCACAGGGCCTTGATTTTCTTGAGATCCTCCGTGTGGGGGTTTTTATTATATATAAAAAAAAAGCAGAGTTATCGTGGTCCTAACAGCTCACAACTTCCCAAGAACTAGTGTGATCTCGAGAGAAAACCACGCAGGAAGGAGCTCACAACAGGCCCGCGCTGTTAAGGGCAGCCTTGACATCCTCAAAACTCCTCCAGTTAGGTACCTGGACAAACATAGAAATAATAGGTTTCTTTAAAATGGGATGTAGTCTATGATCCTTATCTTTCTACGTTTCACGGGTGTTTTTTCCTATATTTGGGTAGAAAAAAATTGACGATCATGGAGAGGATTGAGCAGCATTTTTCATCGCAAGGTCCTTTAGGTTGCTCCCCGAGCTTACGTTAATGGGCACTATGGCATCCGAGCAAAGCAGGTTGAACACAGCCCCTGTTTGATCCAACATGACAAGGTCTGAGTCTAAAAACTTGTGGCTGGATTCACGTGGTTGATCAATCGATTATAACTGAAGGCCAATTAAAACAGTAGAATAATTTGAAAAAGAAAGATAGTGTGTCACGAACCCACCCACAAAATCACCACGATCTAAACCTGGTTTCCTATCCGATCCTTTAGATCGTACTTGCAGGCGTTGACTTTCTATGGGGTTATATCAAGATTAAGAATGGCCCTCACATCGATACTCTCTCCATGCAGCTCCATTCTCGTGCGCTAAGAAAATCCTATCTTGGAAATAAAATGTCCGTATAATCCGTTTTATGCTGACTTGTTGCATCTTCATCTCTCCAATGGAAAACCTCTCCAGAAAGAAAATTTACCCCTTCGACCGAAGCGGCCAGTCCTTCCGACCCGACGCAAGTAGACCTCGAAATCTGGCTCCGTAGGGGCGCCATACTTCACCGGAAGATCATAGTTGACTACCAGGTTGACCTTTAGATGACACATGTGGAAGATTAAAACTCGTCAGACCATCAAACTCAGGGTGTGCTGCGGTCGAACCTGAGAGAAAAATAGCGATCCAGTGGGTCGAATCAAGGACACGCAAACCTGAGATTGGTCGAAACCGTGAGCAAGGAGGTCGGTCGTTATAAGGGCCTTGGTCAGACCGTCTCTGAATTCTCTGACTACCTTGTCCCTGACGGCGGGGTCAATGGCGCCCTGGATGGCGGAGCATGGCGGCGCTGTGTCTCGTCTTTACAAAGATGATGGTCTGGCCGACCTCCTTCCCAAGCAAGATTTTGTCCGCGATCACCTCGATCTTCGCGAGCTCGTCCGGGCATTCTATTTTGTACTGCTTTACCTTTTCCAGAGTCAGCTCCTCCTTCACGTAGAGCTGGTTCGCCTCCCCGACGACCCAACTCGCGAACGCCTTCAAGGCGTCGTCGAAGGTGGCGGAGAACAAGAGCACCTGATTCTATGTTCAGCCCCTCCTTCAAATCTACTTGCTTTCCGAGGTTTCCTCCTCGTAAGAACTACGACTCTCGGGTGGGATTTACCTGACGGTGGGGGCTGTTCCTCTCGATTTCCTCCGCGACTCTCAGGGTGGAGACCACGTGGCGCCAAATCCATGCACAGAGATGAGTAATCGAGGAGAAATGGAAGGGAAGAGGGGGGAGATAAACTCAGAACCTCGGCCAGCAGATGGTCGGCCTCGTCGAAGACGAGTATCTTCATCTCCCTGGTGCCCAGCTTCTTCTCCATGACCCAACTCCTGACTGTGCCCGGGGTGCCGATGACGACCTGCTCGGAGACTGGCAGCCTCTTTGCGAGGGGGGTGTAATGGGAAGCGTCGGAGGGTATCGCACACACCGAAGTTATGCCGGTGTATTTGCCCATCTTCCTGAGGACGGCCTCGTTCTGCGTATTTTCTTCGTACTCAGCGAGATATGAAGTTTACGCTTGATGTTCTCGTGCGAACTATGTTGGGGGGCGGGGGGGACCTGCAGGGCCAGTTCTCTGGTGGGGCAGATGCAGAGGGCCTGAGGCGCCTTCTTCGCTGGGTCAACGCGGCTGAGCATGCCGAGGAGGAGGCAGGTCGTCTTCCCGGAGCCCTGGTGGGCCTGGGTGACGAGGTTTCTGAAGGGAGGGGTGAGGATCATGGGGAGGGTCGTGGCCTGCACCTTGCTGGGCCTCTTGAATCCCATCTCGGTGTATAATCCCTTGATCAGCTCCTTGCGCAGGTTTAGATCTTCGAAAACGGCCGCCGAGGTGTAGGAAGCGTCCCCCAGTGTAGGAAGCGCATCCCCTAATGGCACCTGCAGAGCGTAGCGCCCCCCATTTTCCCGTAATAGTTTAGAAACTGAGGAAGACGAAGAGGAGGGGGGAAGATGAAGACGGAGGAGAAGAGGGATGCAAGAGATCACAGCTTTGATGGAAGAGTCATCTGGTTCCTGCAAGCCCTCCCCACGGGCCTCCTCTCGTTTCACTCCAAGCGGCAGCGACTCCGTCTCCTTCACTTGGTGCGCTTCGCCGTCGGAGGAGAACGACGAGGCCTCTATCCGCCGATCCTCGCCGCCGTGTTGCTCCGCCTTCGGGGGGACGCCGGTCGCAGCCATGAAGCACCTCTCTCCCCTCCTCTCTCCACCGCCGGCTCTCCCGTCTTCCAGGCTTCAGCTGCCCCCGGAGAAAATTTTATACCCCGTCCCCAGAGCCGGCGCGTGCCTCCGCCGCTCGGCGGGACGTGTCCGAACGAGGAGCGCTGGAAGGAAGCTAGGCGGCGGCCCGTTAAACAGGCCATTAAGCTATGCAGTCTCGACCCCCTCTCATATCGAGTCAGATCGTTTGGTATCCGTCTGAAGGACAAGGCCAACTTTCTTCACCATACCACCATTTCTTCCATTCACAACGACCGATCATAATAATCATAGTCGACGGAGTCGTCCACAACAACAGTGAGAGTAAGAGTAAGGGAAAAGCAGCAGCAGAATCTTTCAGACCTCAAAAAACAAAAAACTCTGAACGCAGTTCAGACAGAGAGATGGGGCCCCCACCCCACCAGGGGGGCGGGCGATGCTCTCCTCAGTTGGCCCGGGGGGTCGCCCACTCGACCCGGAGAATCAGGTTGTCGTAGCCATACCCGTTGAGCTTGTTGATGGCCCTCTCGGCGTCGCCGCGGCTGACGAAGTTGACGAAGCCAAAGCCCCGGCTAACACCCGTCTTCTGGTCCACCGCGACGTACACGCGGCTAATGGGGCCGAAGGTGCGGAAGAGCTCGAGGAGGTCCGGCTCCCTCGTGTCCTCCGACAGGTTTGTGACCCGCACAGAGTTCTCGTCGTTCCGGCGCCGGTCAGGGAGGCTCCTCTCGCCGGCGCTGGTGGCGCCCGCCCTCATCCCAGGCGGCACATAAGCACCCGACCGGGCGCCCGTGGCCGGAGCTGCTGCAGATTCGGAGCTCGGGGGCCCGTCAACGAACGTGTCGGCGGTCGCGGCGGCGAGGTCCTTGTACGGACACTGCGCCGTCCAGTGGTCGCCCTTCTTGTGGCAGATCCTGCAGACCATGAGAACTGCACCGGCTTTCGCCACCGTGGCCAGGGCATCAGGCGCGGTTGCCTCCTCCGCCTTGCTACCTGAAGAAACCCACACAAAAGAGAAAAGGCAGAGAATGCCTTCATTCAGCTTTTTATCATCTGAATGCCTGTAGCCTACTACAACGGCTTTCATTCTTCAAGATGGGAAACACGTGTAAGCTTCTTTTGATATTGATGGTACCAAGCAAATGAAGTTAGGGATGAATATTGACACACATTTGGGCTAGAGTTCTGCAGACTGACTCACAGTCGCGTTTGTTTTGACCAAAAAATAGGAAAATCGTGCTTGTCTGCATTGTTCAGATTTGAATGGACTAATTCTTGAGCAGGAATTGCCATCCGTTAAAAGCAGTAATAAAACTCTAAAACAAAGCGATGAAAATTTCGTGGGTCATAACAAAATGGAACAGATAACACAACTAGAAAAAGGTGCATAAAAATAGAAGCCGAAGGGTGGACACGGACTGAGAGAAGATAGCCTAATGCAGCATGAAGGGAGTGAAGGCCATGCTGCGTAAGGCCAACTAATAGATGACCTCGTAAAAATTAGGACACATAATCAAAAGTACAGCAGAAAACAAGGCCCGAAACACTTTTTTTTTCAAAGAGAGCAACAAATAACGAGGTATCCTACATTTCAACGACTTTTTTTCAACTGAAAATTTGACCCAAAAATAACATTTCTTCAGTGAGGCAACGGATAGAATGATCCGAAACAGTAGACTATTCGATATCTCGGGAATTCACAAATTTCCCAAGAAAAATATTGATCTAAATCGAAATTAAGGTGAAACCTCCTTCTCGAAGGTACCCATAAGAGGGAATGATGAATAATGACATCCGAGATCAAACATTTACCTGAGAATGCCATACAAGAAAGGGGAATTCATACTCTGCGCCAGAAGACATATGCTGCCAACTGGCCATTGAAACGAAGCTCACACCACTCCCATTTTCTTCCACCAAAATTAAAATTGCTTGCTTCAAATTTTCAACATTTGATACCCTAATGGCATATGATCCCAACAACATCTGTGTTCAAGATGATAGTGTCACATCGTAAAATCCTTGCTCCATGGTCCTCTTGGTCGTAAAGGAGTCAGTTCGAGGCATGTATTGGACAATTTTGAATCCCTTCTTCTCGACCGTGGTTTTGATAATTAGCAATCTTACGCCCTAAGAAAAATTTAAAAGTCTCCCCCGATCTCAGCCCATGTAGCACTCCTACCCTTTCGTGAAAATTTTTAAAAACCAAGCCGGACACATGTACAGGGCCACAGTGACTCCAATTGATCTCTACACAGGTCAGCACCTTTGGGTACACGCGTCTACCCAAATTATATGTTTACGACTTATAAACACATTTATGCAAGATTATTTAGGATAAGAAGACAAATAGCTGTTACTATTTAATTCTCGGCATCTTCTCCTCAAAAGGAACAAAAATCAGAATCTAATTCGATTTACTCTGATTTCAGAGAAAGATGATAATCTTTCTCATCTTTTTAGCAATGGTCGACTCACGGCCCATTCCCAACATGCCCAATCGACAAAGGACATGAGAATAAGATGCAAAAGGCTCTGAAAAAAAAACTCGTTTCTAAACTATTTTTTCTAGGTATCCCTCAAACATCTAGAAGACTTTCAACATGATTCCAAGTCCCAAAAATTCTGTCCAGGGACTCAAACACGCATCAACGAGATAAACAGTAAATATCCATAACCGTACTTCATAAGTAATGAGGGGAAAACATGCGCAAAGCAATCGAATCAAGAAAACAAATAAATAACTCGAGGAAATAAGGAAGACGGAATGGAACGAGAAGATAGTACCTGGCGCTCGCGGGCGCTCGAGGATAATCTCCTCGGTTGATATCATGGTGAGGCGGTTCCCCACTTCCTCGTGGACAGCGTCCCCAAACTTGGGCCAGTTCCGCCTCTCCAGCGCCTTCTTGCTGAGACGGGCCCGGGCGAGCTTCCGCGTCCGGGTGGTGGTAGTGACCTTGACCTTCTCCCCATCGTCATTGAATTTGTACTCGATCACTTTCTTCACCCCGTTCTCGTCGGGGCCGATCACCACCGGAGGGGGCAGGAGGTACGCGTAGTAATCCGCATCGTCCTCCTCGAGCTCCCCCCACCGGATCTTGCTCGGGTGGCTTTGCTGCTGCAGCGGCTGCCTCCCGTCGACGACGGCCATGGTCGAGAGCCGCACGCGCGAGGAGAGAGAGAGACGATCTGCAACAATCTTCCTCAGCGGCGAGGGAGAAAGCCCTAGAAATAGCTCGGATACCGGTTTCGGATCCTACCCCAGATTCCCGATAACCATCCCATGAGACCCGAGAGTGGCATGCGTTGGCGGCGGGCGTTAAGCGGCGGGCGTTAAGCGGTGAGCGTGGCCCAATCGACCGTCCGAATCGGGTCTTGGACCATTGATCGATGAGATTTTGTCCGTTGGATTTATGGGACACACCGAGGCGATCGGTGCAGGGCGGGGTTGTCGGTCGATGCGTCCGCCTAGGGTTTGGTTCCCAACTTCTGGGTGAGTACCGTAAAAAAATTTCTGTGAGCCTTTTCGGGTTTCTCCTGTGCGGAGCCGATCTCAGGTCGGGAAAGGCGGCAGCGGACGGCAACCATGGCGCGGAGAGCGCTCTCCCAGAAGGAGGCGGGATTCCGGATGATGCTTGCGGCACGAAGAACTGGGACTTCCAGGTGGGGCGTTACGTGTTCAAACGCCGGAACGATGGTCTGTGGATTGGATGCTTGCTTTGGCTCCTGGCTAGGATGGTCTTGCAGATGCGATGCACCATCCTCCCCGATCTCAAGTGGGACGTTTGATGGTGCGGTTGGTGGTACTATCTTCTCCTTTTACGTTTGCCATTCTTTATCAGGGTCGTGATTGCGCTCATGCCACTGTTGCAGAGTGTCTACCCAAATCACCGAGAACGAGGGATCTTAATTACGGGTCATTTTTAATTGCTTCCTCTAGTGTAACCCCGACAGAAGAATGGGGCCTTGAGGTCGGGTCAATACAGGATAATCACTGTGAGCATAACGATGTTCTGCGGGTTCATCCGAAAACCGTAGAGCTGTTGGTTTCTGTTCGAGAGGATGATAAGCGGAGAACCATATGGTGCTTGCTCTAGCGATATAAACAGCTCCATTGCAGTGTGCCTTTTGACCGTGATCGTGTGTTGTGTATGCCTCCTGTTCCATGACCTCGTTCCTCTCCTGTTTCTGCCCAGAAGATAAAATTCTCAAAGCTGGTCTTCCTAGTGTGTACCACAGCGAGGAGTTTGAGGATTCAGAAATATTGGGTGAAGACTGTGACGGCGGGGGAGTGGCTCTGCTGTACAGTTCAATCGGCGAAGATTCAATTCCGGTGATCGCCTGGAGCAGTGGACTGCTACAGGTTGATCCCCTTGCAGAAGAAGTGCAACCTGTATGGAATATGGACTGTTATCTTCGCCTGCCCGTGAATTCACGAGGCCACATAACAGAAATGGGCAAGATTTGTGAGCTGAATTCGCAAGAACCTGATAAACACCGTGACCAGTAACGCAGCGGACACAGTATGGCCAGGACAGGACATCCACCCCCATCCCCCCTATCGAGGCAGGCTGTTGTGGACGATGGCA
Organism: Spirodela polyrhiza; assembly: GCA_024713555.1. NCBI lineage: Eukaryota > Viridiplantae > Streptophyta > Magnoliopsida > Alismatales > Araceae > Spirodela > Spirodela polyrhiza. Next base: position 7,783,619 of record CM046536.1, on the reverse strand, counting down.
TTGCCAAAGTCAGCCCTACACCACCCAGTGTCGGTCTTCTCTGATCCCCTGGTGTCCGAGAGGCCCTACTGTTCGCATGGCGAAGGAATAGACTTGATCACTCTGCATCTTCTCCCATTCTCGAATCTCACCCCCTGGATCAGATGAGTCTGCGAGCGATCCCTCTGTCTGCCCCATTCTTAGTACCTGCCACGGAGAGGCTTCCTCTCCCCTGCTCTCAGGTCGTCGTCGTGGCGTCTGCATATGAGTGCATCTTGCTAGAGGTGAGAGTGCGGGACCCCCCATTCGTCCCAAGGATGCAGTCGTCACTGATACTACAAGTGGAGACCTCCTTGATGGGCCAAAGGTTATCATCATTGCGGACTCCACCTGCCTATGATCTCTGAGTTCAGAGTCCACTGAAGGCAGGTCAACGATTCATCGCTGTATCGAGCTCTTCCACGAAAATTTTGCGGAGTATGCTCAAAAGGTAACGAAATATGTGAATGCCGATACATTTTTACTTTAATATTTTTGTGTAGGTATACATATATATATATGTATGTATGTATATATATATATATGTCTGCGTGCTTTTGTGTGTGTGTGCGTGTGTGTGCATTTCTGGTCAATTGTCGTCTCATCCCGTTCCCTTCCTGATCTTTTGGCGTGCCATCCATTTTCTCTTGATCCCCAGGTGTACGTTGAGCTCAAGGAGCATGGAGGTCACCTCAAGGCTGTCCTCGGGGAGCAGCGCGCGCGTTTACAGGTGGTCGGTGAGTCGCGGAGCAGATTGGAGGAGGACAAGCGGCCGCTTTTGGCAGGTCGGATAAATCGTGCTGTTGAGGTGATGTCTGCGTCCCTCCGTAGGCGGTTGTCGTGGGGGAGGCGTAATCAAGCCCCGGAGGCTCAGAGAATCTCGCGGGTGAAGGCGCCGACGGGAATGCTCTCGCCCGACAAGGATAAGAACGTCAGCGAGATTAAGCTCGCTGGGAGAGCGCTCCACAGCGAGGAGGACGACGGTCAGGTGTTATGAGCGATGGCTTGGCCGGCGCCCCCTGTTTATCGATTGTACCTGAGCAGCGCGTCTAACCCCACTGATGCGAACGTCGTCCGGGTTCGAGGGTTTTCTTGGCCGTCGATGAACATGACGATGGTAGTAGCGGATTCAACCGACGCTCGTCCTCCTCCGCCGCCGTTGGGCGCTGGTCGAAATCGAGATGCCCTGGTCTCCTTCGAGAGTGCTGGCTTGAAACGTTCGGTGGGTTCGGTGAGAAAAAAAGGCCTTGCTTCCACGTTTCCGGTTAGCTGCCGTGACGACGGCGAGTTGAATGACATTCGGATGACAGCATCCTCGAACCCCTCGTTCCCGCGGCCGGCCCCCCTGGCCCAAGACCAATCGGGCAGTTGAACCACTCCCACGGGCCGGCCGTCTCGGATCCTTCCGCCTTACGCACCCTCGTCAGCGCCGTCCACGCACTCCTACCTTGCCCCTTTTCTCCGCCGTCTGTTTCTTTCCATCTGTCCAGAACTCTGCTCCTCCTATCATCGTCTGTCGTCCTCCATCGAGAACCTCCCTCCCCCCCCCCCCAAACATCTGCATCGCCCCCGCCCAAATCGATTCCGTCGGGCGTGACTTTCTTCGACCTGCCCGCTTCACCGCTGTTCTACCGGAGAAACGGAAGGGGGGGCGCTGATCGGCGGTTCGGAGATCAAGTGGGCGGATACTACTCCCTCTCTGGGCTTGCCTGTGTTCGCCGTTACTCAGGAACTGTCGTCCTCGGGGAAAGGAGATGGGGAGGCTTCACCTGGTCCATCTGGAGGGAAGGATCTACAGCTGCAAGCACTGCGGGGCACATCTGGCCCTTTGTCAGGACATCGTCTCCAGGGTGAGGCGAAACGAAACACTCTGTGCCCCTCTTTATCTTTCCCCTCTCCGCGCCGCCCCGCCCCCCCCCCCCGCCTCGCCCTCACCGTGTATGCGGATCCTCTGCCGTCCCGAGTGGTGCCGAGGAAGATTCTTTGTCCGATCGACATTCTCCTAATTAAAAAAGCTGATCAAAGCAGAGTTTTAAGCCCTCGAATTTGGCTGTCAGCTGCCAACACACCTTCGGTTTTGGTAGTCGTTGGCCGGGAAATATGCACCGTCGAAGTCTGGCGCATATCGTGAGCGCAGGGATGTTCCATAAAACCTCATGTCCACATTCATACTCTATCAGTTGAATCTACTCCAAACATGCTTTAGGCCGGGAGACCTCAGTCTCTACGAATTCGTAGTGGGCGGACCGTTCTTGGATTCCTCCTTGCTCACGTTGTTCCCCTTCGACGGTTATTGACGTATCTTCAACTCCGAGTCCTCCACCAGACATCTTCTCTTTCCGTTCATCCATGTTTTTATTCTTTGTGGTGCGGACGCCCACTTGGTTTCGCGGCGTTGAACGCGCCAACTACTCGTTTTCGGGCCATGCAGCTCATATTCATACAAAATGCGGCTCATGATGAGATGATGCGGGTCCTGGGGGCAGCAGGTTGACATACAAGCTCTTGGTCCGCTGTGCTTTGGTCATCATCTCCAGTTTGGGCTAACATCAACTTGGATTTTCCTCCGTTCGAGTGAATGGAGATCTTGGATATTTGCCAAATAAGTAGGGGGGAGCTCTGGGCGGGATGGTCTCCGCTTTCGTCGAAAAGGGCCTTGATTCTAGCTCCCCGTCCCTTCATCCCCGTCACTTTGGGTGCTAGCTGAATAAGACAGCCGTTCCTCTTCACTTCGGAGGTCGTGGAGAGATATGCAAGCCATTGAATTATCGAGTATGATTTCCATTGCGCTGTCCGTCTCAGATCCCATTGGAAGACGGGATGCACAATCGTTCTTTCTTTCTTTCTTTCTTTTTTCATTATGTTTTCGTCAGACTGCCTGCTCTTGCTAAGCACATGTTTCCATTGCTTATTTGCACAAGCTTGTCATGTGTTTACTGGTTAGGGACCATGCGATTTATTTACTGGCTGCTTCTAGCACCTCTGTGCTGTGATTTTATCCAGCGCAGCTTATCTTCCGCTGTTTCAAAATGGCCATCTTCCTTCTACCATTTTATTCAACAAGTCATGGCTAGGTATGTGGAGAGAGAGAGAGGCCTGTGGAATCGTAGCTGACTGTTGGGAAGATTTAGACTGTGAAAGTCTTGGGCGTGACAATTCATCTGCTTAAACATTCTGACCGTGCTTTGCATGTTAACTTTGTTCTCTTGTTTTGGGCGCAGACCTTCCAATGCAGGCATGGGAAAGCCTACCTGTTTGCTAGAGTGTGAGTTCCCCATGGCTCAACGGGTTTGCAAATGTTTCTGCTCTGTGAGCTTCCAAAAGCCCAATTTTCACCAGCCACCACGCCGACCCGTGTGGGCAAAACCTGTCTCGATCGCACTTGCTCTTCGATTTTAGGGTTGAAATGAAGGAATGAGGCTGACATGCTCTCGTGGGTCGGTGCATGGCAGCGTCAATGTATCAGTCGGGAGGAACGAGGAGCGGCTGATGATGACCGGGATGCACACCGTCGCCGACGTTTTCTGCGTGGGCTGCGGCTCCGTCGTCGGATGGGTCTACGTACGTAATGAGGCCCCGGCACACGGCTTGAAAGCTCCTCCCCGCTCCTCGCCCTGCTTATTGACTGGTTCGTGCCCTCAAATTGCAGGTGCTCGCCCACGAGAAGAGCCAGAAGTACAAGGAAGGGAAGTTCGTCCTTGAGAGGTGCCATACCCTGCCGTGCTGTGCTCTTGTTGCCGCTAGAAGCAGGACTAATTGCAGAGTTAGCCGACGAGAGCCGGGGGGGGAGAGGAAGAACAGATCATCTTTTTCTAGCGTTCATATTTGCTCTGGCTGACGGGAGGGGGACTGGGAGGGATGTGGGTTTCATATGAACATCTGACTGCCGAGGGAGGCTCAGCAGTTTTGAGATGGCTTCTTGTCGTGGAGCAGGTTCAAGGTGCTGGGCCCCGACGAAATCATCTCCGTGGGTGAGCCCTGAAGCTCGGAGCGGCGGCCGCCGGCGGGGAGGGGGTGGGGCGCCCGGCCGGCCGGCGAAACGTGAAGGACCTGGCTGGCGCTCGCCACGCGCCTCTGCCCAGCCCAACCGCCGGGTAGGAGGGCGCGGGAATGTACATCTTTCGACCTCCGCCTTGTGAGGCACCGTCATTCTTCTGAATGCAGACAGATTAAATAAGCAAGTGTACAGTCAATTGTTTCTTCCCTGCGTTGTTGTTCCCGGCCAACACCGATCAATGTCACGCAAAGGAGAGGTAGAAGACGACCGTCGGAGCAGCTCGACAAAAATGCAGTGCAAGTCTTAACACGGGGAGGGTGGAGCTGCCCTCGCTTCCTATTCTTCAAGTATGGTGCCAAGGGGCGACAAGGGGCGGTTCATATTCATTTTTGTTTTACAAGGCAACCCAAACAGGGATCCGCTCTTCTGTTGGTGACCACGGCGAAGGCCCGCGGTGAGCTCACATCAGCCTGTAAATGATGGTGCTGGCAAGCTCCGTCCCCACGACCCTCGCGTACCTCCGCAGCTGTAGCTCCAAGGATCGCAGGTTTCTCTCCGGAATTGGGCCAAATGAGCGCTGAATGTCCTGCAGAGAGCCCGCAAAGGCATCTTAGAAGGCAAAGTGCAACCGAATAAAGAAACCGAAAATTAAGAATTAAATGATGATGATCATGGAAATAATGCTTTAGCGTGAATCGGCATGAACCAGACTAAGAACTAGGCTCCGGATGCAACCAAAATAAAAAACTTGTGTTAAAGGACACGCACACCCAGATCATGTACAGCCAGAACTTCCCAAACTGATTTTGCGCATGGTCAAGAATACGAACCAACCTAACTGGAAGAGGATAGTACCTTGAATTTCACACGAGAGCCATTCAATTCAAGGACAATGCCGCTGAGATCTAGCGAATTTTGTTCACCAGTTTCTGGGACCAACCCATCATCACTTTCGGACTCCTGGCAATCAAAATCAACCTCCATTTCACCTTCTTCATTACTTGAATATTCGTCATGGCCTCCATGATCAAGATCACCCAATGATGACCGAATGGAATTTTCACGCAGCTGAGAAGGTGAAGATCCTCCATCTTGAAAGGATGCATAATCCGACAGGACCACATATGATTTTTTATCCAGCAGGGTCCTTGCTATTGTGAAAGGTACCCACCTGTATAAAGAAAGAACATCGATACGACGGTTTAACATTATATCATGAGAACTAATAATGCATTCATCTGTACTCCACGGTATATGTCCACGAAAAATTTGGGCATTTTAGGAAAAACATATTCAAATAGCATCATAAGCATCTAATGGTTCAATGCATAATTTCCATCAAGCCTCCACTATTAAACCCAGCTGAACCTGCAACCATATCCCCATGCTGAATGAGACAACTGGACACAAGATAAAGTTATTTGGAATATCTTTTATGCCGTTTAAACTTAAATATTGAGATTTCTTGAAAATAATTGGATGCATCTGCTTTATCATCAACTAAAATTGTATTTGACATGGAGTAAAAATCTTCGCAAAACATTGCTCATCGGGAACTCATGGTCAAATTTAAAAACCAACTCACTCATAGCGGAGAGGGCAAAGAAGCTCAGAGGGATAATAAGCTGCCTTATATCTCATTTTTCTGCAGGAATGAATATAGTAGCCCAGATAGTAGTGCTGAAGACTAGGGCAATGGACCCTCGACTGCATCACCCACTCTATTTCCTTCAGTGCCGAGTACTTTCCAAGCGATAAAAAGGCCAGGTCAGGGTCCCAGAATAGATACTTGCTTGATAGACATCTTGGAAGAATATCCACGACGCCTACAGCAACGAGCTTCCCATCTATACGATACTGTTGGTGGAAGGAACCAAACCCGCAGGGAGGCACAGTTCTATGCTTGCTATCAGTGGCAACAAATTGTACAGGGGTCTCGACCAGAAATCTGTAGTATTGGCTTTTAGTGACTTTGTCTGGTTTATCATTATGAACTCTTATTTGGTATCTTTTGTACAATTCGAACTCTTCAGGATCAAAGGTGGATCTTTTCATCCGCATCTCCAGTTTACGCCTTCTATTTTGCTGAACTGAATTCTCAACAGGTTCATGTACACACTCCCCATTTCCTCTGCCAATTTTTGAGGATTGTGTGCGTGAAACAACACTACCACCCACCTTCTCTGACCCGACCTTCTCCCCAGAAGAATAAAAATTAAGATGACCATTGCAAGCCCTGACTATCATGTCAGACAATTCTTCTTGCATATGCATTGCATGAGCCAGCTTCTCAGCGATATCGTTGGCGGAGAGAACAGAAGAAGAATCTCCAATTTGACTAGAAATATTTACTGAAAAATCTTGACAACTGTCCTCGTTCGCTTTTAGATAGCGTTGTAGTGCGGCCGCAATCTGAAATGCAATGCCGCTGGTATACAACATGCCTTCTGAAATTTCCTTCAGCTTCCTCTTATTCTTGTGTGTCACTCTTTTCACAATAGCCTGCGGTAGTTGAATAATACAAGGAAAATCACCGCTTTGAAAGCAGGCTACTACAGCATCATTAATTTTCTTTGACAAAAGCCGCAGGCAATCATCTTCTTCGGTTAAGCCCACAACTTTCGCCCGTGGTTCCAAGGCCATTCTTGTGGAGGACTCATGACCAGCCTCTCCATCAACCGATCGCATAGAGTTTGACTCACCATTTAATCGACTAGACATTTTTAAATCCAGTGTACCATCAAGATACCTACATTTTGATTGAAGCGGGCATTGAATGCGGAGAAAAAAAAAGTTCCAGTCACTAAGAAAGTAGAAATAATGACAGATAATGGATACCTCTCCATTTTTTTGAGTACACGCTTTTGCTCTTTCGAGGGTACAAATTCTTCTGCCCTGAGACGGATTGTATAGGATGGGCAGCATGTTCTCTCCATCTCAGGTTTGTAAAGATATGAGCCAGATCTCCTCCAACCTCTGTCTAGAAGATCTGCAAAGAGACAGGATTTAAGGTGTATCGGAATTGAAAAGATTACTTGTGTACACTTTGCAAAGCTTTTATTCAAACACTGTTATAAAAGAAAACCACATGTTACGGCATAACTCTTCCATTAATGGCCATAATCTATAAAGTAGGAAAAAGACCATTTCAAGGAAAACAAAAATCATAGTCCTCAACACCAGCCTTTGCCAACCAATTCCAGAACTCACCTGTTAGAAAAAGAAAAGCCTCAATAGGTTTCGACATTTGGCTCTGGTCAGGTTTGTGGGCAAACAAATTAAATAGAGCCTAAGCGACTCAAGGACTCCGTTATTACACCAGACCCTCTATTTTTCCTATCTTTGTTTGGAGTTTCGATTAAGCTACCAAAAAGAAAAAGTTATATCAAAGAATCTATACAAGAAAAACCTAATCAACACAATCATGGTGCCCACTTTCGAAATTTATCGGTTCAAGTTATCTGTTTAAACATGTCACATATTTCCACCTTCGGCCCACATCTTTTAATTTTACATTGGCATATATTTCGACAATCTAATATAGAATGCACATAACGAACATAACAGGGAAAGTTTAACGTGGAAAAGTAAATAGATAAACAGTTACCAACTCCCTCAAATAGCACTAGAATACTCTTCACAGGGTAAGATGAAGAGAAGACAACCAGGGCGTCGTGGTGCCTCACTGTCATCACGGAGGTATCCACGACGGATTAAATGACAAATGAGGCAGGCTCAACGAGGGAGTTGCTAACCAGATCATACCAAAGAAATGGATACATCTGGAACGTGTCAATCACACCCTAGGCAGAAGAGTGGCAAAACCTCACTTTATGACAATATGATGCATGCAGTGAACTTATGATAGAGAGGCCAGAATAAAGAGTCCCACATTCTACGAGACAAAAAAAATTCTGCATAATTTCTTCTCGTCAGTGAGGACAAAGGCTCACCACATGTCTTTATACTCAACACAACATTTGACGATTCATTTCTACCAAAAACTTCTGCTAAAGTAGTCAGTATAACCGGAGAGCATTCATTTTTCCACACTAAAGCTAATGACATTTTCATACGTCCCAGCCACTTATGACCTTGGTGATCAAGTACTAAGTGATTGCAGCATTATGGTATCTCTTGAGGAGAGAGATACCTTGAAAATCATCAACAGTTATTCTCTCAGCCGATAAACCTGAAAATGAAACACAAAAGAGAATAACTTAATTAGTCCCAGATAAATCAAATGAGTAGCAGACTGGGAAAAACAGACCACATTCAGCCAGTTAAACGCACAAGTGTGCCAGAGTCCCATGGAATCAGAGAATATGATAAAAGATGCATAATGGGCAAGGATTTCCACGAAAATGGTGTAATCGTATACAAGAGGAGATCTTTCTTCCGTCTATAAACTACTCATAAGCCTTGAAAGGTAACCCTTCACACCAACAAAGTTATCCCCTGCAGAAATACACATTCGTAAAATACAAGATGCAGTAAGGTCCTCTGCGTGACTTGCACACGCACTTATTAACAAACACTAAATACGTAGTTATTTTAATTAAAATCCGTGAAAACGAGGAAAACTTTTGAACAGTTTTAGGTATCGCATTTCCACAAACAACTGCATCATGCACAATGTCTACACGCATTGGGAATGAGATGAAGGATTGACAAAGCCAGTCATCTAATGGTAAACCAGGCATAGTTTCCTAAGTCTCTGTCAGTTGGGTACCTTTCAGGACATTACTTGTCCAAATGAATTCTGGTAAACACTGTAACATTTTTTTTTCCATAATATGGACATTTTTTGATCTTGGGTTTGTTGACATGTGTAGAAATAATTTAATTTTAGAATGCTCTCTCAATGCTTGGCTTTGATTCTACACTTCAATGCTCTGGATTCAGCAATTTTTTTACTGCGCAGCGGACTCATCCGAATACGAATCAAGGATGGGTGGTGGATCGATCAGTTCCACAGACGAACTAAGATGCTTCAGGTTTGTGGACGGGTTTTGATGGGGCTGGGTCATCAGTTTTAGTCGTCTTCGGCTAAGACTTAATGTCATCAAACGATGGGGTCGTACCTAATTAATGCGTGCGTTCACTAAACGCTAAACGATCTTGCCCTTGATAATCATCTAAAATCTCTAGCACATGGATAATGAAAATAGTGAAATTAGATACGACCTTATAAAGTGAAAACAAAGCAAGGGATGATACATCAGTCAGATACAAGAGCAAGCACATAAGACAGATCCTTTTGTGCAAACCATTAGTCTTATTTTTGCAGGAAAGCATTGTAAAATAAGCCCGTACTCAGAAATATACACGTTGAAGTAGATTGAATCAGTCTGAGGAACAGGAGAGTGATCTTTGAGGGAAATTACTACTACGTGGATGGACGTCGATAACACACCCAGCCATTCAGCAAATCGAATCGGAATTTCGAAGAGATGGTGAACGTGAAGGGATCCTCAGATCAGTAGAGCGCGCCAATTTATGGACGTCAAGGACGCGCCCCCCACAGCAACGCCTACCGACGAATTAAACAATTTGGGAGGTTCGAATCTGAACAATCACGAGCACGGTGGGCGATCGGAATGAGCAACTTGTGGAAAAATTCATGATAAATTGTGACGCAGATTTCTGCATCCGGTTCCAGTGGACTTGCGGAGCGGCAGGGGGTACAAACCGTGGGAGATGCTTGTGAACCCGGAAGATTTACAGTAGCCACAGGAGCCCTTCCTCTGGCCATGGTCAAGCACCACCGTCTCCCCTCTGCGCCTGATGCGCCCGCTGTTGCTGCTACTGGCTCCCTCGGCCATCGTTAATCGCTTTATCAAATAATCCTCCGTAACCACGCCTCCTAGAAACGATTAAGACGCGGGCGAAGGTGATCACGCTGAAGGGGAAAAGCGGAGAAAGAAGGGGAGAGTCGGCGGCCGTCGGGGGCGCATTCCGACTCTCTCTCTCTCTCTCTCACTCTCTTCCGCTATTTCTCTCTCTCTCTCTCTCTCTCTCTCTCTCTCTCTCTCTCTCTATTTCTCTGTCTCTCTCGTCTCTTCCGCTATTTCTCTCTCTCGCTCCCCTCTCGGGCTCGTGAATGAATGGGGGAATGGTGGTGGTGGTGGGGCCAATTCAGTCCCCGAAGGGAGGACCAACGCGGAGGGGCGTTGAGCCAACTTCCGTCGTCTCGTCCCGTCCGGCGATCTGGCTCGACGCAGATCAATTAAAATCACTCCGTACAAATATCTATATATATATACATATGTCGTCATCATCATCATCATCATCATCATTATCATCATCATCATCATAATTTTATTCTTTCTTCTGCTTCTTCACACACCGACCGACCCCCCGACCGGTCCTCCTCACGAAATATTGTCCAGGTCACAAACGCGGTTTAACAAGTCGCGAGGTTAAACCGCTCCTCCCGGATTCGCACAGCGCTCGATGAGCCGACTCTTGTAAATCATGGTGTTGGCAAGCCGCGGCCCCACGACCCTCGCGTACCTCCGCAGCTGTAGCTCCAAGGAATGCAGGTTTTCCTCTGGATTTGGGGCAAATGAACTCCGAATGTCCTGCACAGAGCCCGCAACGGCATCTTAGAAGACAAAGTGCAGATGGACCGCAGAAAGAAACCAAAAATTAAGAACTAAATGAGGATGATGATGATGATGATGATGATGATGCAACCAACATATAAAAAACTTGTGTTAAAGGACACGCACACCCAGATCATGTACAACCATAACTTCCCAAACTAATGTCGCACAGGGTCAAGAATATGAACCAAACTAAATGGCAGAGGATAGTACCCTGAATTTCACACGAGAGCCATTCAATTCAAGGACGATGCCGCTCAGATCTAGGGAACTATGGTCACCGGTTTCTGGGCCCAACTCATCATCGCTTCCAGATTCCTGTTCACCCGTTTCTGGGCCCCACACGTCATCGCTTTCGGATTCCGGGCAATCAACATAAACCTTCATTTCACCCTCCTCATTCCTTGAATGTTCGTCATGGCTTCCATCATCAAGATCACCCAATGATGACCGAATGGACTTTTCACGAAGCTGAGAAGGTGAAGATCCTCCATCTTGAACGGACGGATGATCCGACAGGACCGCATATGATTTTTCATCCAGCAGGGTCCTTGCTATTGTAAAAGGTACCCACCTGCATTAAAAGAAGAACATAGATACCATGGCTTAACATAATAACCTGAGAACTAATAATTGTATTCATCTACACTGCACGGTGTCAGTCCCAAGAAGAATTTGGTCATCTTAGGAAAAACATTTTTCAAATAGCATAAAAAATATCTAATGGTTCAGTGCATAGTTTCCATCAAGGCTCCATTATTCAACCCCATCTGAACCATATTCTCATGCTGAATGAGACAAACTGGCAACAAGATAAAGTTATTTGGAATATCTTTTATGTCATTTAAAATTAAATATTAAGATTGTTTGAAAATATTTGGGTCAATCAGATTTATCGTCAACTAAAATCGTATTTAACATGGCGTAAAAATCTATGAGCAAAAAACTTGTGCATGCTAAAATTTAAAAAAGAACTCACTCATAGCGGAGAGGGCAGAGAAGTTCAGCGGGACAAAAAGCCGCTTTATATCTCATGTTGCTGCAGGAGTGAACATAGTAGCCCAGATAGTAGTACTGAAGACTAGGGCAATGGACCCTCGACTGCATCACCCACTCTATTTCCTTCAGTGCCGAGTACTTTCCAAGCGATAAAAAGGCCAGGTCAGGGTCCCAGAATAGATACTTGCTTGATAGACATCTTGGAAGAATATCCACGGCGCCTACAGCAACGAGCTTCCCATCTATACGATACTGTTGGTGGAAGGAACCAAACCCGCAGGGAGGCACAGTTCTATGCTTCCTGTCGCTGGCAACAAATTGTACAGGGGTCTCGATCAGATGATTGCAGTATTGGCTTTCGGTGAGTTTCTCTGGATCACAATTATGAACTCTTATTTGGTATCTTTTGTACAATTCGAACTCTTCAGGATCAAAGGTGGATCTTTTCATCCGCATCTCCAGTTTACGCCTTCTATTTTGCTGAACTGAATTCTCAACAGGCTCAGGTGCACACTCCCCATTTCCTCTGCCAATTTTTGAGGATTGTGTGCGTGAAACAACACTACCACCCACCTTCTCTGACCCGACCTTCTCCCCAGAAGAATAAAAATTAAGATGACCATTGCAAGCCCTGACTATCATGTCAGACAATTCTTCTTGCATATGCATTGCATGAGCCAGCTTCTCAGCGATATCGTTGGCGGAGAGAACAGAAGAAGAATCTCCAATTTGACTAGAAATATTTACTGAAAAATCTTGACAACTGTCCTCGTTCGCTTTTAGATAGCGTTGTAGTGCGGCCGCAATCTGAAATGCAATGCCGCTGGTATACAACATGCCTTCTGAAATTTCCTTCAGCTTCCTCTTATTCTTGTGTGTCACTCTTTTCACAATAGCCTGCGGTAGTTGAATAATACAAGGAAAATCACCGCATGGATAGCAGGTTGCTACAGCATCATTAATTTTCTTTGACAAAAGCCGCAGGCAATTATCTTCTTCGGTTAAGCCCACAACTTTCGCCCGTGGTTCCAAGGCCATTCTTGTGGAAGACTCATGAACAGCCTCTCCATCAACGGATCCCATAGAGTTTGACTCACCATTTATTTGACAAGACATTTTTAAATCTAGTGTACCATCAAGATACCTACATTTTGATTGAAGCGGGCATTGAATGCGGAGAAAAAAAAAAGTTCCAGTCACTAAGAAAGTAGAAATAATGACAGATAATGGATACCTCTCCATTTTTTTGAGTACACGCTTTTGCTCTTTCGAGGGTACAAATTCTTCTGCCCTGAGACGGATTGTATAGGATGGGCAACATGTTCTCTCCATCTCAGGTTTGTAAAGATATGAGCCATAACTCCTCCAACCTCTGTCTAGAAGATCTGCAAAGAGACAGGATTTAAGGTGTATCGGAATTGAAAAGATTACTTGTGTACACTTTGCAAAGCTTTTATTCAAACACTGTTATAAAAGAAAACCACATGTTACGGCATAACTCTTCCATTAATGGCCATAATCTATAAAGTAGGAAAAAGACCATTTCAAGGAAAACAAAAATCATAGTCCTCAACACCAGCCTTTGCCAACCAATTCCAGAACTCACCTGTTAGAAAAAGAAAAGCCTCAATAGGTTTCGACATTTGGCTCTGGTCAGGTTTGTGGGCAAACAAATTAAATAGAGCCTAAGCGACTCAAGGACTCCGTTATTACACCAGACCCTCTATTTTTCCTATCTTTGTTTGGAGTTTCGATTAAGCTACCAAAAAGAAAAAGTTATATCAAAGAATCTATACAAGAAAAACCTAATCAACACAATCATGGTGCCCACTTTCGAAATTTATCGGTTCAAGTTATCTGTTTAAACATGTCACATATTTCCACCTTCGGCCCACATCTTTTAATTTTACATTGGCATATATTTCGAAAGACAATCTAATATAGAATGCACATAACGAACATAACAGGGAAAGTTTAACGTGGAAAAGTAAATAGATAAACAGTTACCAACTCCCTCAAATAGCACTAGAATACTCTTCACAGGGTAAGATGAAGAGAAGACAACCAGGGCGTCGTGGTGCCTCACTGTCATCACGGAGGTATCCACGACGGATTAAATGACAAATGAGGCAGGCTCAACGAGGGAGTTGCTAACCAGATCATACCAAAGAAATGGATACATCTGGAACGTGTCAATCACACCCTAGGCAGAAGAGTGGCAAAACCTCACTTTATGACAATATGATGCATGCAATGAACTTATGATAGAGAAGCCAGAATAAAGAGACACATTCTACGAGACAAAAAAAATTCTGCATAATTTCTTCTCGTCAGTGAGGACAAAGGCTCACCACATGTCTTTATACTCAACACAACATTTGACGATTCATTTCTACCAAAAACTTCTGCTAAAGTAGTCAGTATAACCGGAGAGCATTCATTTTTCCACACTAAAGCTAATGACATTTTCATACGTCCCAGCCACTTATGACCTTGGTGATCAAGTACTAAGTGATTGCAGCATTATGGTATCTCTTGAGGAGAGAGATACCTTGAAAATCATCAACAGTTATTCTCTCAGCCGATAAACCTGAAAATGAAACACAAAAGAGAATAACTTAATTAGTCCCAGATAAATCAAATGAGTAGCAGACTGGGAAAAACAGACCATATTCAGCCAGTTAAACGCACAAGTGTGCCAGAGTCCAATGGAATCAGAGAATATGATAAAAGATGCATAATGGGCAAGGATTTCCACGAAAATGGTGTAATCGTATACAAGAGGAGATCTTTCTTCCGTCTATAAACTACTCATAAGCCTTGAAAGGTAACCCTTCACACCAACAAAGTTATCCCGTGCAGAAATACACATTCGTAAAATGCAAGATGCAGTAAGGTCCTCTACGTGACTTGCACACGCACCTATTAACAAACACTAAATACGTAGTTATTTTAATTAAAATCCGTGAAAACGAGGAAATCTTTTGAACGGTTTTAGGTATCGCATTTCCACAAACAACTGCATCATGCACAATGTCCACACGCAATGGGAATGAGATGAAGGATTGACAAAGCCAGTCATCTAATGGTAAACCAGGCATAGTTTCCTAAGTCTCTGTCACATGCCGTGAGGGGTTAAAGCTAGAAAAGAAAAAGGACAATGGCAAATAATTGATTCTGGGTCAGATAATTCGTCAGTTGGGTTGGTGACCTTTCTGCACATGACGCGTCCAAATGAATTCTGGTAAACGCTGTAACATTTTTTCCTTCATATGGACATTTTTTGCGTCTGGGTTTGGTTGACATGTGTATAAATAATCTAATTTTAGAATGCTCTGCCACGGTTTGGCTTTGATTCTACACTTCAATGCTCTATAATCACCAATTTCTTTACTACGCGGTGGACTCATCCGAATACGAATCAAGTGAGGATGACTTGATCAGTTCCACAGACGAAATAAGATGCCTCGGGTTTCTGGATGGGGGTTGATGGGCTGGGCCATCAGTTTTAGTCATCTTCGGCTAAGACTTAATGCCATCCGGCAATGGAGTCGTACCTAGTTAATGGGTGCGTTCACTAAACACTAAATGATCTGGCCCTTGATAATCATCTAAAATTTCTAGCACATGGATAATGAAAATAGTGAAATTAGATACGACTTTTTAAAGTGAAAACAAAGCAAGGGATAATACATCGGTCAGATACAAGAGCAAGCACATAAAACTGATCTTTTTTTCAGATCAGTAGGGAGCGCCAATTTATGGACGTCAAGGACGCGCCCCCCACAGCAACGCCTTCCGACAAAAGCTAAATAATTTCGGAGGTTCGAATCTGAACAATCACGAGCACGGTGGACGATCGGAACAACCGAATTGAGGAAAAATTCACGATAAATTGTGACGCGGATTTCTACATCCGGTTCCAGTGGACCAGGGAGCGGCAGGAAGGCACAAACCGTGGATGATTTTTGTGAACCCGGAAGATTTACAGTAGCCGCAGGAGACCTTCGTCTGGCCATGGTCCAGCACCACCGTGTCCCCTCTGCGCCTGACGCGCCCGCTGTTGCTGCTACTGACTCCCTTGGCCATCTTCAATCGCTTTATCAAATAATCCTCAGTCACCACACCTCCTAGTAACGACTAAACTAAGACGCGGATGAAGGTGGATCAAACTGGGAAGGGGAACAGCGGAGAAGGAACGCGAGAGTCGGCGGCCGCCGGGGACGCATAGTTCCGACTCTCTCTTTCTCTTCGCCTTGTGAATGAATGAATGATTGAATGAATGATGGTAGTGGTGGGGTGATGCAGCACACTCCAACTGCCCGTTGAAAAATGAACGAGGAACTGGTCAAAGCGGAGAACTGAAGATGCGCGACGTAGAAAACGTGGACTACACCATTAAATCAATTGTCCCCCGCTCATCCAGTGAATTATAATTTGAAGTTTGAGGATTATTTCCTTGCCTGATCGTGAGATCCCGTCGTCCTGGGTGGGGTTGGTCGGAGGACCCCGCCGCTCCCGGTCTGGAGCACCTATTCCCCTACATCCTCTCAGTCTATCGCCGCCTTGCCACCGCCAACTTCGCCGCCACCAAAATCCAGCCAGTCTTACCTTCCTCCCAACCGCCATCGCCTTCCCATTTCACGTCACTGCTAGCCGTCGTCTTGCCACTGCCCCTCATCATCACCGCCGCCGACGCCTTCCTTCCCCTATCTAGCCTTCCCCACCTCTTTCCCCTTCCTGTTCTCAGGCGCCGCCATTCGTCGCCGCCGCCCTTTCCCTCCACCCAGCCACTGTCGCCCCTCTCCGCCTTCCGCCGTCGTTCGCTGCCGCCGCCAGCCGCCATCCCCCGTCCGCCATTGCCAATCCTCATTGCGTCTATCGCCGCAGCCGCCACCCGATTAGCCTCTCTCTCTCTCCCTCCCTCCTCCGGCTAGAATTTAATCTAGTCGGGTCGTGAGCCGTAGCTCCGCCCAAACAGCCAGGGTCGAATCGTCAAGTCGCCCGGTTCGAGGTAGCCGCCCTCTTTAGGTTTGAACCGGTCCGTCTCACGACAGTCAGCGGTCAGCGATCATCATTCGGTCAACGATCAGAATTTAATATATAGTCAACGGTCAATAATCATTATTAAATCCACAAACCATTCTCTTGCAACAATCGCACGAGTTCTATAAGATAGTGACTTAAAAACTTAGATGATCATCTTTCGGTTATAAAACTTTTTGTGACGTGTTAAAATAGAATATATTAACTAGTAATTTTCTTAAAAATCTAAGCATCTTATTTCTATTACTATAAAAAGTTCAACTTATAATAAAAAAAATATATTATCATTTTTAAGTATCTTTTAGAAAAATCTACTTATGAAAGATGATCATTATCTTTAACTCCTTTACAACCTAGAGAATTGCATTGAGATTTTTTGTAAGAAAATGTAAGGGAAGTCATGTGATCTTTGTTGGTTGATCAAACTTCACGAAAGCAAAAAGTTGAGGAGTATTCTTGAAGCATTCAATGGCTATTCTCAACTAGTTTAAAGAAAAAATAATTTTCAGCTTCAACCAACATCCTTATGGGAAGAGAGTTAGGTTTTGATCATCATCTTCTTCATTAGAAGTCCAAAGCACATCAAGTTTATTTGTTGGAATCAACTCACATTAAATTTATATATATATATATATATATATATATATATATATATATATATATATATATATATATATGTGGGTGTGATCATAACTTTGATTAATCACCAATGCAAGTTATCCTTTTGAATATATATTTATCCTCCTAGACGTGTGAATTTATAAGAGAACTTTTAAGTAAAATTCTATGAGAATTGTGATCCTATAATCAATAGTTGTGATTGAATGATCATAATGGTAGACCATCTATAATATCACTATAAATACTAGTGAGTGGAAATAGTTTGGTGGCCCAGCCATTATAAATATTAGTGAGTAAACATTTATACCTTTCAACCCATTAAGGAATAGAGAGGGAATCTTTCAGAAGGAAATTACTCAAAGGAAAATAAAAAGTGTAATCAATATTAATACAATGTATTAGGATATTGTAATTAATTTATAACATTATTTCACATATTCTTAGTACTTTTACGGTGTCCTAAATATTTTCTACTTCCATCTTTATTTAGAAATAATGTTTAGTAACTCTTAAGATCAACTTTTATGACTTTGAAATCTTTTTTGATGTACTACCCAAGATCATAGTTATATGAAAACACATACCCATTTCTTTACAAAGGGGCAAAAATAATTTGATATCATTTTTGCTCTAAATCAAACAAGTCCCATCACACTTACTCACAACTTGATATAAGTTTAATTAGTGTTCAAGTCATCCATAGAGAAATCAAAGTAAGACCACCCACTTTGATTACATACATCATATCAATAAGAGATAATCAAAATGAGGGAGCATTGCTATCACATCCAACTAAGGTACAAAAACTTATAGAAGAGTACAATGATCTTTTCCTCAAAGATCTATAGATAAATCAATTTTTTGTGATATAATTTATTAAAAATAGATAAATGTTTCATAAAAAGTTATAAGAATCATGAATTTAAATTCATGTGACTCAATTTATAAGAAGAAATCATAAATATATAATTAAAAATAAAAAATTTATTAATTTGCAATGTTCTTATTTCATAAGTATTTTTATTTTAATTTATTTATCCTTCAAAATAACTTATTTACAAATCTTTGGACACAGATTTAGAATTATGTTAATTTTTTATAAAGTTTTAATTAAGACAAAAACTATTGTGTAGCTATCAGTGTAGTTTTGTGAGTATTCTCTCTTTTCTTCTAATCAACTCTCTTATTTTTGAATGGTTGGTGGACTATTTCTTGATTCCTAAGAATCATAAGACACTATATTGTAATATAAATGTTAAGGATTCGGAATCAAATAATATTTTCACTAGTATGGGATACAATTAAGTAGCATTTGACTTATAAATAGAGAATAGTTTAGAGTTTCATTTTCTTGATTATTTGTTTGTCTTCATCCTTATGGGTCGACTTGAAAGTTACTAATATTAAAAATTTATTAGTGAAGAATTGAGAATATTAATTTTTTATTTTGAGGTCTTACCTTACAATGATTATGATGTATTACCTACCAAATGTCGTTGACTTTGTGATGGGAAATAAGATGTGAAATAGAAGAGTGATGATTGAGAAAATTCTATGCAGGAAGACTTATGCGTAGATTTTTCTCCTCAAGGAGGTACATTATGGATTTGTGGTCTTATGAAAGGTCACAAGTAGGGATCAACATCCTTAGGAAATCTCAACTCAAATATATCACAAAGTGATCTTTGTTGACTAACAATATCGACGGTTAACTTATGGTTCACACATTAATAACATAAAAAATATATTAAATAAATAAATCAAAGAGAGGACGATAGTTGAGGGCTAAAAGAAGCCCTTGCCATTTAACCTATGATAATCTATTCTTGAATTTTATTGGAATCTCTATTCTATTCAAGAAGTTAGGCATCCCCAACCTTTCGAATAATAATTAGATGATAGCAAATAATGAGGAAAGAGAGAGGAAGGCATGGGTGGTCAAAGTGGGGAGAGTCAATGACCTTCATGTCGACTCTTGTCTCAGAGTACAGGGTCTTTATGACCATCTTTAATCGAGAGTGATGAGTGACCACTAAGATCAAGGAAACTTCACTCAAATAATATTGTCATGTTCTTACAACATAGGGGTACTTATAGGCACGAGATAGAGGGGTGGGGAATATGAAGAGTTGCCTCCAATTAGGTGGTGGTTAACACCTGAAGTGTTGCCCTTGGAGGTGCATTGACAAACACAAATTGTTAACATGTAGGTGGTGGTTGAGTTGGTGGTTGCTCTAGTGGTTACTAACTTGTTTGGTGTAACTTTAAACATGTGATAGTTGGGGTACTATTTGGCATCCTTGCATGTTAGGTAATGCTTGGGGCACTATTTGGCATCTCCTCATGCCATCTCTTGGTAGTTGAAGGGTTGTCATGCGTCCCTTCATAGTAGGCTGAGGTAGAGACCCCTCTTCAGCCAGTTGAGATGTCTCTTTGGCACCAAGTATAGGTTAAGGCATCCCTTCAACCATATGAGGAGCTTGGTTAGCCCCTTGATGTAGAGTGGAGCTGTTGCCTCCCTCACCATATAACATAGTATCATCTTTGATCATCTAGTGTGGCATCACCTTGTTCTATTAGTATCCCGACCTAATTTACCCCACTGCCATCTTAGCCTAAAGAACATAACTTATAAAGACAACTCACTAACTCATTGGAAAAACATTTTATTCTTTGAAATTTAAATCTATTTATAGTTATTACACTCTTAATCTCCAAGAAAAGATGACTCATTATGGATGTGCATTGATGGTAGAACAATCAACAAAATTACTATCAAATACCATTTTCTCATTGTGTCTAAGATGATATCTTAGTTAGATATATCATATTTTCCAAATAGATTTCAGATGTAGATATCATCGAGCTAGGATCATACAAGTAGATGAATAAGAAATGACATTTAAAATAAAATATATTATATGAATGGTCAATAATGTCATTTTAATTGTCCAATCTACATAATACATTTATGAGGCACATGACCCATGTGTTGAAATCTTTCATAAGAAAATTCGTGGCCATCTACTTTGATGATATAGTAATATATATTCATACCTTTGGTGAACATTTGAAATACCAATGGACCATTTGTGAGACATTTAGAGAAATATCATTTCTTTTTTGTTAAAAGTGTGCTATCTTTACTAACCAAGTTACCTTCTATAGATTCATTGTGTCTTTATTTAGTGTTTTAGTAGATTCTCACAAAACTAAAGTTAGGATGTATTCAAACTATCCACAACATTATAAGTTTTCACATATTAACTTCTTTCTATAGAAGATTCATAGAAAATTAGTTTCATAATGACCCCTCTTATCAATTACATAAAGGTTGGTTTCTTCAAATAAGATAAGTCAACAAAACATTTCACATTATTAAGAATAGATAATTAAATCATTTCTTCTTAGACTTCTATATTGATCTAAAGTTTTTGAAGTAACTTGTGATGTATCTTGAGTAGACATAGAGTAAGTATTAAAATTAGGAGTACATCATGTTACATATTTTAGTAAAAAATTGACTAATTTTATATTGCAATATTTTATACATGACAAAAAATTATATATCGTAATTTAAGCACTTCATCATTGACAGCATTGCTTACTTCCACTGAAATTTCTTTTCTATTTAGATCACAATATTTTTTGCTTCTAATACCACATTAAAATTTAATGCTACACATGTTCATTAGGTAGAATTCATTAAACTTATTTCTGTGTCTTTTGATATGAACATGGATGTGAGAATAATTGAAATATGCATAGTCATAAAATTAATTTGGTAATTATATTATAACCCAAAATTATTGACTTTCATAAGATTGATGAGTTATATATGATTGCCTTGATTTTGGTCATATTTCTCTCATCTCTTAAAGATAGCCCATCTATTGAACATTCAAAATATTTATTAAAGAATTGATACCTCTATAAAAATAATAATACTTTTATTTCACATTAATTTATGAGAGATTTTTAAAATAGAAAATATATGTATGATGACTAATGTGATTATTTGGGATTGATAAAGCTAATAATTTAATAGAAAAGTAATTATTGACCTAGTTTGAAGAAACATATAGCAGAATACTTTTCTCACTATCACACATGTTCTACCTAAATTCTCGTAATAAAATACTAGGTAATAGGTATCACTTCTTGTAGCTCATTATCTTTGAGAAGATGTAAATATGGATTTTGTATTAGGACTATTACATATATTAGAAAAGTATGTCAATTTAACCCCCCTCCCCCTTCTAACATTTGTTAGCCTAAAATCTAACAATTTTTAAAAGATACTTCGGCTCATGATGGACACAAAGTTATAATATTCTACTACCTTTCACCCCTAGATAAATAAATATACTAAAGTAATCAACCATAATTTAATAAATGTATTGAGACGTCTAGAAAGTAAACATATTGGGACTTGTGATTTAATTCTTCCAATAGTTGAGTTTACATATAATACTTTTATAAATCAAACTAGTAATTTACTTCTTTTGAGATTGTCTATATATATATATATATCCAAAAAACTTATGAACTTATGTGATCCTTCACAATATTATAGAGCTTTCATTTCAATTGAGTAATTTGTCAAACACATAGGGAGTCTACATTTAGATATTCATTGCATATTAACATTAGCAACATCACACATAAATTTCTAGGAAATGGTCATAAAACATTTTAAGAATTTAATATATGAGATCTCATCACAATGAGGTTACTACACCTAGGTCAATTTTCCTCAAAA
The DNA here is from genome assembly GCA_024713555.1 of Spirodela polyrhiza. Classification (NCBI taxonomy): domain Eukaryota; kingdom Viridiplantae; phylum Streptophyta; class Magnoliopsida; order Alismatales; family Araceae; genus Spirodela; species Spirodela polyrhiza. The sequence continues at coordinate 7,761,568 of CM046536.1, read as the reverse complement.
ACCACCATTGAGATTTAATATGTTTCAGATATTTCGAATGATCACCTTCTTAGTGAGTTGATTGAGGCTATCTCACTAATGACAAGTGACACCATACTTGAACGTCTATTATCCGCCATCACTCATCCTTATATCCTCTATTAACTCCACGGAGCATCCTAAGGCCCAAGTATAATCTTTTATCCTTCTCATATGATATATATTTTTAATATTTAGGTGATCATCTCCCCATGAGAAATCCTTAATCAATAGTTTTCTTAAGCTACTAAATTTATTAATATTATTATTACAATAAATTCCTGATTCTAATGACACTTATGGGTAATATTTTCAAATATCTTGTAGATAAATCTGCTAAATTTTATTTATCTCATTGTTATTTATCATCTTACTGCATCAGTGCACGTCATAGGGTCAATTCAGTCTCCAAAAAAGGAGCCAGGAGAGAGAATAATTTAGTTAACTTGCATCATCTCATATTGTCCGACACTGTGACTCGATGCAGATCAATCAAAATCACTCCATGGAAATATATGTATGTCGTGGTAGTCGTCATCATCATCATCATCATCACCATCTTCTTCTTCTCCTCTAGACCAACTGACCCCCCGAGCCCTCTTCACGAAATATTATCCACATCACAAACGCGGTTTAAGTCGACGAATTTAAATCGCCCCTCCAGGATTCAAATGGCGCCAGATGCGCCGACCCCAGTTCCCTACCCCCCCCCTCTCTCTCTCTGGTGACGTGGCGCCCGTGGAACGACCTAGCGCGGTTGCGTGTGGCCGCAGAGAGGAGAGAGGGACGGGAAGGGGGGCAGAGAGAGCTGGCCTCGTGGTCACGTGATCGAGGAGGCTTTCGGGAAGGAGAACCCGTGAAGATTGCGGCGCGTGACGGCGATCAGCGCCGCGCCGGACGGACGGAACCAAATATCGCCGGCAGAAAACACACCCCATCAATAAATAAAATAAAATAAATATAATACTTTGGCCTTTTTTAAAAAAATTTCTTCCTAGTTCGTCCTTCCGTGTGGAAGCAGACATCGGGCGACGACTTGTCCTCTCATAATACTCTCTCTCTCTCTCTATCTCTCTCGCAACAGGGAAGAAGGAAAAGCGACCACCAGAGACGGAGAGGGGAGATGGTGGCGGCCATCGCTCTCGCCTGAAACTCGCGTCCCGCTCTCTCTCTCTCTCGGACCCTCGACTCGGTTCGTATCGCCGCGCTCTTCCCCCCTTTTTCGGGGCAGCGGAAGCTTTGAGACTGACTTCCCTCCCCTCCCCTCCCCCACCCCGCCTTTCTCCCACCACCCACATTCCCGCCCCTCTTTCTCCCAGCCCTGCCGCCGTTGCTTCCCTGCTACTCCGCCACTGTCCTCCCACTTCCATTTGCGGCCCACCCTCTGTACCAGATCGCCCCGTTGCTGTCCCCTCCCCATCCCCACGATCGCGGCGGCGGGGAGGAACGCATTAGGTAGACTGCTCCTAGGGTCGGCCCGAGGGCCTGGTGCTACGGGTGGTGAGCCCAGGGGCCCTTGCTGCCGCTTGCGGAAGGGGGAGAGCCCTCGGCTCGAGCTTCTTTGCACCCCACATTCTCCACTCCGGCAATCGCAGAGCCCCCCCTCGTTGTTGCGATTCCTTCGGCCTTCCTCTTCCACCCGCCGCTCCCGGATCCACTCCCTTGCCCTCGTTCCATCCTCCTCTCCGATCGTTGCAGAGCTGGGGATACTGTGGAGCTCCGGTTCTCGGGACAACTCCTGACTATACATATATATCCCTTCCTCTTGTTCGCACTTTCCTCTTTTCCCTCCTTACTCCAAACGGATGCCCTACCCTGGAAGTGGAGAGAAGATGCTCAACCGGAGCTTTAATGGGCCGGAGAGGGGGGCTAGTGTCTCCTCGTCCGTGCCTCTGAGGCAGAAGCACCAGCACCATCCTCAGCAACAGCAGCAACCGAGAGGGCGTACTCTGGGGGCGGTGATAAAGGAGAAGGATGAGGAGCTTGCTCTCTTCCTCGAGATGCGCAAACGCGAGAAGGAGCGCCAGAACAGCCTTCTCCTCAACAATAACTCCTCTGATGAACTCGATACTCTGCCAGGTAAACCTGATCAATCCACCCTACTGATAACGGTGCTGTTACCCCAGTTGAAGGTCGAAAATAGCACAAGACTCCCCTCAGGCAAGACAACGTCATTTTGACGCATATTTAATCCCACGTTCCTCTTCTCTGTGCAGATTCAAAACCAGGGAGTTCTCCGATATTCAAGATTGTCTCATCTGTTCCAGCACGACGGGCTGGGGCTGACGATTTCCTGAATTCGGACAACAATAAGAACGATTATGACTGGTAAAGAGGGGATGACTGGTTCAATCTTTGCATTTCTTATCTAGGAAGACAATAGGCTTATCATTTTAAAAGACTAACTTTGGCCTGTTATTTGTGAATCGACTTCCAACTTCCTGTCTCTGTTAACCTTTGTTATACCTATATTAACTGTTTCTGTTTGCTATCCTTAACATTGTTGATGTCAAAAAATCTGTGCGCCACACAGAAGGCAACTAGATGAGAGATTCAGGAAGCAGACCTGACGTTTGATAGACGACCACATTGTGCCCTGGTAAGTTGAAAGGCATTGCTGGATCTGCACGCTATCTGTTTGGTCAAGAGAGGGGAGTACTGGTGATGTCCCTCGTGGGAGCACTAGGATGCGCGAATCGGGAAGGGAGTGGAAGGCTGGTTTGAGGGAGAGGCTGATGGAGAATTTTGGATAAAGTGCATACACTTTCGTTGCTGTGGGTTTTTTTTTAAAGTCTGCCTGAGAGGTCATGTTTGAGTTGTCATTTGAGCGAGAGAGACGGACACTGTTATGTTAGTCGGCTTGACTCTTGAAACCTATATAAACTTGAGAGTCCTGGTCTTGCAGTCTCTTTGCTTTGTTAAGGACAACTTCCATGGTTAAATACTCTTATCGTCTCTACAACTGAGTTCAAGTTTATGATCCAAATAGGTTCATGTGGTATCAAGCTTATCACAATATTAGCTCCTATGTCTAATTTGGAACATCTTAAATTGTCCTCACTACTAGGTTTTGGCTATGGCTGCAATACATGGGTATCGCTTTCTGATGTGAACCAATCGCCTTGTTCACTGTTTTTGGCTCATTTCTGGTCTGGATAAAGTCCGACAGAACAAAGAAGCTCCCACGAGCCACTCTAGATTGTTCTTTTGTCTTGGTTGATTTCAGGAAACATGAGGTGATGGCAATGTCCTGGTGCTCAGCTGGTTTTGGGTTTGTTAATTTGTGTCATATGGCTTTAACGTTGTGGGTAGAGCACATAAGTCAACCTTGACACCTGATTGAATGCTATATTGCTATGTGAGATCTTGATAAACTGGCCTTAAGTGATTTCACTGTGGTCAATGTCAACCCTATTAGACCATGGCCTGGATCTCCTTATGGCTTTGGTTATTTGTGTTCTTTGACTCTGGAGGCTGAGCTCTTGTTGAGCTTGGTTGATTGGAGTTCTGGCGATGCAAGGTAATCAGTTATTCCTGATCGACCGTTTTTGTGGTGGAATCTCATCTCAGCCTGCTCGCCCTCTCGTCCTCATTCTCACCCCCATCTCTCTCTGACATATAATAATATCCCTTGATTATATCGTCTCGCCAAAAAGGTGCCAATAGAGTTCTGGCTTTCTCATACATGCTTCCTCTCTCATTGCTTATCCTTGTGCTGCCTGATTCTCCCATCCCCTTTGTAGAAACAGATGCAAGTGTTGGTGGGGCCATCTGCTATCTCCCCTTGCTGAATGGGAGGGTAGGGTTATTGTCTCCAAGATCCCTATCCTCTATAACCCATACCTATCTCCTTACACTCCTGGGGTGTCATCACTTGAGGAATTGGTGTATTGGGAGTTCATGTCAATTTTCCTTTTTTTTTTCTCCAGTTTACATTTTAATATAACTGTTGAAAATTTTATCCTCAGACGATGAGCAGTTCTTAGGGGACCAACGGTTGTCTACATATTGCTCAAAGTTAACAGGCTCTGATATCTATTTTCCTTGCAGTGGTAGAGGAAAAGAAAATGTGTCCTCGTAATTTTCCACTTGAAGAATAGGGAATATGCAGTCACACGCTTGCCAGTAGAGAGTTGAGGAAGATATTGAATGGAGAAACAAAGATAGAAAGAATGGAGCAACAATGCTGTTAGCCACTTTCTGTCTTCTGCTTCAGGCCACTAGTTGCCACCCACTACCGAGGAAAAGCTACCCACTTTTATGGGATTGGATTTGGTTTTGGGTAGGTCAGTTGAGGTCGTATAGAGTCTGGTTTTTGGTTAAAAATTTTCAGCTGAACTTTGTTTCTAATGAAAACCGTTTTTAATAAATACTCACTTTTGAATTTTCAGAAGCATATTTTTCACCTGAATTGGCCTTTTTGCCCGAATCTGTCAATCTGGATTGGATTTGATTGCATTGCGCATAGTGTCCTCCTTTCTCACCCCTCTCTGTAGTCTTCTCACTTGTGGAACCGGTGTTGGCGGCTGTATTGGTGGGTGCCCTCTCTTTTGCCTGCAGAGGTGGCTCGACGTTACCCCGTCCGCCATTTCCTGATGGGACATTCCCCAAAAAAGTAGAAATGCAAATATCAGTACTTGGAATGTAAAATTTCTATATTTTGGAATATCATTTCTCACATCAAACAACAGCATGGTCGAACCAGATCCCCCTGACGCAAGAAGCGCAGCTGATTCTGAAAAATCCATCATTTTCATGCAAATTCCCACACTGCAGCCTAGAACTGCTCACGGTTTTATGGTATTATCTATCGCAAAAGAATTGGAACTTCTTATCATGTCCGCCGCACATTACCAAATTATAGTAGGTACTGTTGCGAAGATATAAACCTCAAGAATGCGCTGCAATAATATCATTCTGGAATTAAAAACCTTACACTAGTTGAAGGATTTTTCACTACTGGCCCTAGTAGATGTTGACCTTATTCTTGGCATGAAATTGATGTATTTTTTGATGATTTATACCATGCTTCTCTATATATGCCAAACATTTCATTATCTTTGGGAACTTATTAGACACGAAATTGATTTCTATCAGTTCTGCATCATGCTGCTGTGGCTTTTCACTTATATGCCTTTTTTATGATTTGCTCATTTGTTGAATGTTTTTGTCCCGATAATTTCTGCAAAAACTCGAAAATTTCTACCACATTATATCTTATTTTATTGAGTTATCGTATATTTCATGAATCCTGTTGTAGACTGCTAATAGCAATTTTGCTTTTGTCACTTGTGGTAATATTCCACATGCAGGCTTCTGACACCACCAGGAACTCCTCTCTTCCCATCCCTGGACAAAGAGACACAGAGGTCACCTGTTGGTCATATCGGAACTCCAAAAACTCGTCCAACTATGCTCAAATCTAGGGTGAGTACTCAATGAGATGAACTTATTTGGCATGTGTTGTGTTGCAGTTCATGAATAACTGCAGTGATGTTTCATTGCATCCACTTCTGGAAAAATGATCAAAACTGAAATCTCATTTTAGTTTGTTAAAAGCTGTAGAGTATTGATCTATTGTGTTCACAGTTGTGTACTGGTTCTTCTGAATGAACTGACTTTAAATGTTTCTACACCAAATGAATATGTGCTACTAAAATGGCATATGAATTAGCGTTCTAATTTTTTGAAGTTACATAAAAGTTGACTTAATTATTCTTATCTGAGGACATGCAAGCTTGTACTCTCTTCGGATGCTCTCCTTTGTTGTGCTTTTGCTGCTAGGCCGTTCTTGTTAGACTATAGTGAACTTTGCGCAATTATGGTTGAATTTTTTGACTTTCTTGTAATGATCAATACACCAATACAACAAATTCCAAAAAGTGAAAAGAGATTCTATTCCCCCATCACATGTGGCGAGGTTATGTCATTCTATGCCCATTCTTGTCCATGTTGCATGCTACAATATTTTCTGTCCTCTCTCTTCCTTCCCCTTTCCCCATCCCCCCGGTCTGCCCACTCCAAACATTTTTGTCATCTTCCTGGGCCTCCCACCTACCAAGTTGTGCCGAGAGTGATCATCACAGTATCACCGTTGTGCCGAGAGTTTTACATGGTTCCTTCAACTTCTAAAACGTTTTATTCACCAGTTATGGTCTCATGTAGTTACTTGTTGCCCCAACAGTAGTACTGAGTGATTGAGAGGACTTAGCGGGGTGTGTGTGTGTTTGTGTGTTTTATTTGGGTTTACAAAATTCCCCTAGCATTCCTTCAAAATAACAATGTTTTCACAGAAACTGTATTTTCGAGGAAATTAAAAGACTAGATCATCAGCCCCTAAGTGCTGCTACATTCGTCTGAGATGAACAGTACGCAAACGAGAATGCATGTATCGGCGATCTTGCATCCTCAAGTTCCCGTAAAGATTGCCAATTAAACACCCATTTCTCAGCTGGTTCCTTGGTCCCACAGCCCAAGGGATTTTTGAGTAACCGGTGACTGTGCCTCCAGGAACTGCAAGGGGGCTGTATGATTAGGGTTGTACGATTCAGCAGCCTGGATTGGGTGGCATCTCTCATCTCTGTTCTTGGGTGACGAAAAATAAAAAAAATGGTGTTGATATGACTCAGAAGTTACGAAGTTCTGCTTTTGGTTTCACTGCAATTTGTTGTTGTTGCTGTTTTTTTTTTGTTGCAGAAGCCAGTGGAGTTAATTTGTTTTCCTTGCGTTTTTTTATACTGGTTTCTTCTTTGTTCGCCAATCTTGTTCTCTGAATGGATACAGACCAATGCATCAGTTCTTTCTCCCTTCTTGGCGATCTGACCCGACCGCTAGACTGGTCCGTGGGGGAGGGGTCTACTCGGACATGATGTATGATGTCCCGAGCTGGCCAGGACTGCTGCTTTGAAGTTGCAGCAGTGAATCTAGTTTAGCTTAGTTTAATTTAGTTTAATCTGGGCCTCGCTCGGATCTTCATCGCTATGCAATGAGAGCTCCGCTATTCGCCGCTCTGTTTTTCTCTCCTCTCCTGCTGGCTGCTTAAACTGTCCTGGAATTCGATGGGTGCAGCTGGCTGATCCTCAGGAGGCGCCTACCCGGGTGGGCGCCCTTGTTTCCAGGCAGCCGATTTCTTCCTCGGGTTCCAGCGCCTCTGGAGTGGGAACCCGCCGCCCTTCATCATCGGGGGGTCTGAGTCTCAGCTCAGTCTCATCCAGGCCAGCAACGCCGACCGGACGCCCCAAGCAGCCACCCGCCGTCACTTCTTCAAGGCCCTCGCGTTCCTCGACTCCCACTTCGCGGGCGAGCATCACCTCATCAACAAGGCCGGCGGCGGCTGCTCCCCCGAGATCGTCCACCCCGACCACCGCCAGATCTTCTACGCCCACCTCCAGCCGCTCTTCGTCCGCAGCAGCGGCAGGAGCTCCGAGCAACCAGTCCTCGTCGAGGAGGTCCGCCACTCCTACTGCCACTTCACGACGGGCCTCGGGGCCCCCTGCTGCCGTTGTTCCCAATTCCAACTCCAGCTCCAACTCCAACTCCGGCACGAAGTCAGCGCCGACGCCCACGCGATCCTCCTCGGTGACCAGGAGTTCGGCGCCGGCAACCAGGAGCTCGGCACCGTCGCCGCGGGGGGCGTCTCCGACTGTGAGATCCAGACCGTGGAAGCCGTCGGAGATGCCCGGGTTCTCCCTCGACGCGCCCCCGAATTTGAGGACCTCCATGCCCGAGAGGCCTTCCTCGGCTTCCCGCGGCAGGCCCGGCGGGGCGCCCGCTGCTCGTTCGGCCTCCGTCGAGGCGAGCGCTCGCCCCAGCGGTGCTGGTGGTGTTGGGGGGAGGGGGCGGCGTCAGTCCTGTTCCCCCTCCCGGGGGAGGGCTCCCAACGGCGTCGCCGCCGCTCCCGTTCGCAGTGGCGGCACCTCCATCCCTGCAGTGGCCCGGTCGAGCGCGGGCGGCGGCGGGGTCGACGGCGTCAGCCCGGTGCTCATTGGGAGCAAGATGGTGGAGAGGGTCGTCAATTTGAGACGGCTCGCGCCCCCGAGACGAGACGAGCACGGGGGATCTTCCAAGGGCTGCGCCGGCGGGAAGTCCTCGTCGTCGCCGGACAGCTCGGGCTTCGGGAGGAGCCTCTCCAAGAAGTCTCTGGACATGGCGATGCGGCACATGGTAAGCCCTCACAACTCCTCCAGGAGCTGGAGCCGGAGCTGGATTGGACTGTTCTTTTAGGCTTACGACCATGACGGGTGGATGGATGGTGGGGTGCTGCAGGACATTCGGCGGAGCATCCCGAACAGCCTGCGCCCGCTGATGACGAATATTCCGGCGTCGTCCATGTACAGCGTGCGGTCGTCGGGACCCGCGGGGAGGAGCAGGGCGGTGGGCGTGTCCGACTCCCCCCTCGCCACCAGCAGCAACGCCAGCTCCGAGCTGAGCGTCGGCAACGTCCGCTGCCTGTACGGAAGCGAGGCGGAGGACGACAAGGAGACGAGATCCTCTTCCTCCTCCTTCCCTCCCCGCGGCGCCGATGCGACCTGACCGGCACCGGCACTCAAGGATGGAGGAGGAAGAGGAGGGCGCGCATGACCCGTCCCCGTGGACCTCCTGCATGCACCTGCCCCGCCGCCGCTGTAGCTCCGCCGCCCGCCGGCCCGCCCTCCCGCCATTCCTGCGTTTTGCTTCGGACGACCCCTGAACCCACCCCGTTGTGGCGCGATCGATGCGCGCCGGCGTCGTACTCTGCCGATTTCTGATTGTCTTTTCCCGCCCATCTCTCTCTCTCTCTCTCTCTCTCTCTCTCTCCCCCCCCCGCTCTCTCCTTCGCGACCAAGAAAAGAGAATTTGCCCCTCCCGTCGGACGATCCACGGGCTGAGCGTACACGACCCGCACGTAGCGAGCTGTACCCCTTTCGTCTCGCCGGCGAGTACCGTTTGGCCAGCCCCCACCTCCTCTTCCACGTGGCGGCTCTCGCGATGACTTGGACCAATCGGAGACCTGGCGCACGATCCCTCTCTGACAGTGCCACGACGACGGGATGGATTGAGATAACCTCCTCCCCTACCCCCACGACGACCCAACCCGTCGCCCCCAAGTCCCTTCTCTCCGTTCCTCGCGCTGCTCGCCTCTGTCTCTCACGCGCCCCCCCGCCACCCCCCCTCCGTCCATCTCTCCGGCGACTTGTTGGAGGGAATTATGCTGCTCGTTAGCTCATCTTCCTCACTGAGAACGTGAGTCGGCGCGCAGAAACCCTCCTTCCATTCGTGTTCTTTTCGGGACCTTTCCTTTCTTCACACATGTTCCGTATCTGATGCAGCTGCTGCCCCTTCGATTCGTGCTCTTCTAGCTTTTTCCCCGGCATTGGGTCCTTCTTCGACCATGGGAAGGTCGGAGCTGGGGTATTTCGTGCGAAGAAGATCCGGCAAGGGTCTATTAGAGCGAGCCTCTCTTCTGGTACTGTCGTTTGATCCCTTCGGAATAACCTGACTTTTAACTCCCATAACTAACATAGCTTTTAGTTCCATGCTCGTGTCTCCGCTTCTCCTACATTTCAGCCCACCCCTTCTGTTTCTTACTTCCGCTTTTAGTACCTTTTTGGTAATCAAATATTTCGTGATTTTACGTTTCTCTGTCTCAGGTATATGATGCATAAGTTTGATGGATTTCTGTGTAATAATGTCATGAGGATAGCTTCCAAATATTATTTCAATTCCAGGATCATCGAAAACACGTACTCGTTCCACTTGCTAGGTCTGGAGCGGCCTCTTTTATTACCTGATGGCGGTGTGATCTACCTTTATCCTATCTGCTTGTTATTGGCCTGTAACATAAAAATGATATCCACGCAGATGACACTAAAATCCGAGAAGGCTTCGATGTATGATTCTTTTTTTTTCCCTTGGTCATTAATCTCTAATGTGTTTCTGGATTTGTTGCAGTCAATCCTAGTCATTTCTGTTATATCTCCTTCCTCCCTCTATGTAGGCCTATCTATCTAACCTTGAATGGATCAATGTCTCGGACAACAGGTCCAACGCATGTTATATATCAGAATGACTTGCAGGGATGTGTTAACTTTCTTCTATTTTGACTGTAGTTCCATTTGTTTCCAGATCCACTGCTGGTTCAAGCTGCGAGAGGAGAAGTCATTGATCGTCCTCCAGCTTGGATGATGCGTCAAGCAGGAAGGTACATGGCTGTTTATAGAAAACTTGCCGAGAGGTACCCATCGTTCAGAGAGAGGTCAGAGACGACTGAGCTCATCGTGGAAATTTCTTTGCAGCCTTGGAGAGCTTTCCAGCCTGATGGGGTTATCATTTTCTCTGACATTCTTACCCCTCTGCCTGCATTTGGTATTTCTTTTGACATAGACGAAGTTAAGGGTCCTGTTATTCAGTCCCCAATTCGGTCCGAAGAGGGGCTAAAAAAATTGCACCCCATAGACCTGGAGAAGCTTGACTTTGTGGGGAAGTCTCTGAAAATTCTACGCAACGAGGTATATATCACTCTTACATTCTCTGTGCCTTTCCTAGATAGTCTATGCTTGCTTTCCGATTTATAGATGTCTAGCACGTTATAACATATCAAGTTAAAGCCCCAGGACACATAGTGGGCCCTCACATTTGACCTGAGGTGGAATGCCATCAGCACTGGTTGCTCTTTCTATGTTTGTTAACCTGAATAAATCAAGTTTTAGTTTTATAATGATATCATAGCTCAGACTCGAAGGAATGTCAACTGAACCAAAGTTCAATAGAAGTTAGTCTGGTACATCTGAGTCATCAAATTTCCTAAAACATAAAGTGGGAAGAGACTAACTTTGGAGATTGTGTTATCTTCTCCTCTTTCATTTCGTTTTGCGTATCTACCCAATAATGCCCGGTAACTGCGCACTTTTTTCGGGTCTGTTCTAAATGAAAGGAAAAATAGATTTCCAGCTAGATCTACCCTTGGAAAAAAATATTCCATAAATATTTTCGTGATATTTTTGGAGTCCTCGTATCTGCTTTATTCTCTTGGTGCTCAATATTGAATTACATTGCTTTTGGCTAAAATTTTCTTCTTTGGATTTTCTTTAGATGATATCTTTAATGGTAATTTATGTTGGTTTGGGAATGTAGAGATGCTTACCTGTCTTAATTATTTTACATTCATCATGTATGCATATACCTGACAGGTCATCCGTGTAATTACAATGATCACATTATAACTGGTTGCCATGTAGGTAGGGGACAAGGCTGCGGTGCTAGGTTTTGTTGGGGCACCATGGACAATAGCTACATATATTGTGGAGGGGGGAACGACTCGTACATATACCAACATAAAGCGCATGTGCCACACGGCACCACATGTGCTAAGGACTCTGCTGTCTCATCTGACGGAGGCATTATCCGAATACATTGTATACCAAGTGAATTCTGGAGCTCATTGTATTCAAATTTTTGATTCATGGGGTGGGCAGTTGCCACCCGATGTGTGGGACCGCTGGTCAAAGCCTTACATTAAGGAGGTAATGAAAACTTTTTTTTCTTAATCCTTATTATCTATTCTGGTATCTTGATTCATTTCTGTCGATTTCTTTCTTTTGTTTCCCTGAAATTTCATGTTGTAAGCGTATGCTCCTTAGGACTTTTTAATTTCTTGAAGAGTTTAACGGAAAAGTATGATCAACTGGAAACAGTGGTGAATTTTTGGTCATTCTTCTTAGCATCTTAAAAAAAAAAAGTATAGGAAGACTATTTTAGAGGGTGTCGCTCTTTGTTAGGTTGAATATGGTGCTTACCGTCTTGCAAAGTTCTTCTTTCTTGAAATTACCTCAGTTGAGGTGTAGTCTATTTCATACCCTTGTCTACCTCCCCTCCTATTCTAATTCACACCTTGGTTATCTCCCCGCAAAGTTTCGCTTGAAATCCCTGCGACATGCAAATGAAAGTGTGGACAAACAGTATGCAGAGACTATACGGCCTTCCATCAAGATACACATTTCAGACTCAGATGTCCATATTTCTCGTGCCTGTTCCTGAGAATAGAGTCTCTTTACCTATTTGAGATTTTTTTCCACCTGTAAAATGAATATCCAGTTTAGCTTGTGTTGATGTAATAGGAATGTTTGCCCTAAATCAATGACCATGTAGCTGGTGTTGGCCCTCTGAATCAGGAAAATTGCGAGTATACCTTTATGGTCCCCTCGGGCTTAGAGGAAAAAACAGGGGAAAAGACAAGTCAAATTTTCACTTCCAAGTAGATCTGGGTTTTTTTTTTTTTTTTTTTGGTAGAAGTTGTAAAGGGCCAATTACCCCCCCCATTATACGATTTTTTAAAGGCATTCTTCAATTTGTGACTTTTGATTGCAGATAGTGAGCTCAGTAAAGAAGAAGTGCCCTGGGACGCCACTCGTTTTCTATATAAACGGTAATGGAGGTCTGCTTGAACGCATGAAGGATACCGGGGCTGACGTCATAGGGCTCGACTGGACAGTAGACATGGCCGATGGAAGAAGGCGACTGGGAAGTCAAATGAGCGTGCAAGGCAACGTCGACCCCGCTTATCTGTTTTCCCCTCTTCCGGTCCTGACGGATGAAATCCACAGGTCTGTTCGGTTCCTGCCTTGGAAGCGAGAGGCATGCTTCAACAAGATTTCAGCACTCTGCGACTGTGTTAATGCATGCCAAGTGCTGGCTACTCCCCAGTCCATGCCAGGTGCTGCGCCAGGAAACTAACACAGCTTCTTTTTTTCTTTTCTTTTTGTTTGTTAATCCGCAGGGTTGTGGGATGCGCGGGGCCGCGGGGGCACATACTGAACCTGGGGCATGGTGTGCTCGTGAGGACGCCAGAGGAGGCAGTCGCGCATTTCTTTGACGTCGTCAGAGGCTTGAGATACGAAACTCTCTTCCGAGACAGCGCGGCGAAGGAGTTCGAGCCCGTGGCATGAGATCGAGCGTGCTCTCTCTTCCTCTGTCTCGGGGCGCTAGGCGCGTAGTCGAGTAGCTTGAGCTCCTCTCCTGTCGCAGATTTCCATGGAGGGACGCAGAGGAAGCATGAGATTAGCGCATCTTCCCTGGCAGCTGTGTTATTTGGGGGCGCTAGAAATGCAAGGAGAGGATCTATCAGTTGTGTTCTATGCCTTTAATCGAAGAGCCGACTCCCTTGTTAACTCAGAGCATTGTTATAGATTACGTTGAATGAAGTTTGCGGGGGTGAGCAGGGGATGGGATCCTCCGCTGGTTTCAGGCGAGCGGGATGCCGGGCATTCGCTGCCTATCCCAAATAATCCTCAGAGCTCTAAAGACAGTCCTCTCCTTGGGGGCTCGGAAAGGGCTAGCTGCTGTTCAACTCAGTCCGCCGCTTCCCACGCCCCCCGCCGGCGGGGCCAGGATTTTGTGGAAAGAAGATGCATAGCGGTCGGCGATTCCGCTGATGAAAAAACAAACAACCAAAGAAAAAAAAACACACCCTATTCCACAGTTCTGTTCGTAAAGATCAAATTTTCGAGAAAAGCGGATGTGGATGAATGGGTTGGGTAGGCAGACGCCACAACCCAGACAGAGAACCGACGGCCAGACAGGAGACAATCCGATGCCAAGATGATGAAACTCTGGGTCAAAATTTTTCGACTCGCCGGGCAAGGAGACGCCAATGTGCCCGGCCATTAATTATTATCGGCAGCAGAGGAAGGAGAGAGATCCAGTGGGCCGGTCACATCACGAGCCTACTGGCCGTGCTGTGCGCCAGAAGCTTCTGCGGGCTCTGCGAGATCCCGGGTGACGGCTTCTTGTCGCCCTTCCTCCGACGCTTCCCGGGTGGCCTCCTCCTCCATCGCCCTCTCGGCCCTCAGAATAGGCTCGTAGTAGTCGACGTGCGCCTCCATGCACTTCCTCAGAAGCCCCGTCACCTCAAAGCACGCGTCAACTATGCTCTCCTTGTTCCTCTCAGCCGCCTCCACGCAGTCCTCCCACGCAACGAACTCGTCCCTGCAAGGCCCCCCTTTCATGAACAGACAGAAGCCGCATTCTCCTTCCTCTTCCTCTTCCCCCGCACCGTCATCCGCTCCTTGATCCTCCTCACTGACGCGGTCGACCCCGCCAGTTGAGACTCCGCTCATCTGTAAGCTAAAATTGTTGAGAAAAATACATTAAAAGTAATTTAAAAGACGAAGAAGAACATCAAAACTACACTCCAAAGCGTCTTCCATCGTTTATTCATTCATGCTCCACAGAGGGAAGAGAAGCCATCCGGCTAGTGTAGAGTTTCGTCGGGGGTTGATGCATGCTATGCACAAGATTAGCTAGATCGGAATGGATCTCCACTGTGGTGGCGTGTGCCGAAACCCAGTTCATTTAAATCCAGAAACTTTAAGTTGTATGTGAACCGCTTTTATGAAGATATGCGTGCTGAATCCGCGCCTTCTCGGGGTCTCTGCATGTGAAACGCCAAAAGCCTGTTCCAAGCATGGGGCGTCAATGGCTACACTCCATACCTTTTTCTAGTGACCCTTCTTGGATAATCTTTACGAACCTATCAGTTTTGAAGACGAATAAAGATGAGGGCGATTGAGCCAAGGATAGGGGATCCCCGTCCAGTTTCAGTATGTTCTATGCGAGGGATGGTCTATGGAGACGGGAGATCAGGGTGGGGTGCTTGGTAGCAAGCGGGGCAAGCTGTGAGATAAGCAAGCACCAGAAATTGTCTTTTTTTACTCACACTAATACGACCTCCAGCGTCCAACCCAACAAGGGAATCAGCCCTCACACCGCGCCACCATTGCTCTGGCACGAAGTAATTAGATTGAATCAGACCCTCTCGAAGACCAGGCTTGAAGTAGCCTCTGGCACAGTGATCTGGATTGGATGGCAAAGGAACCATCTGCTGATCCGAATCATACAATCTACAATCATGCAATTTCTTGATGGTTCAGACAGACGCTCCCGTTCTCTCACTCATGCGTTCCATACCCCTCCTGATCTAGACGCTCCCGGCTCCCTGACATCAATCTACGCATTATGCACTGGGGGCCAGCCCTACTGGCTACAACCTGATAGTTGAAAACTGCAATGAGATAACTCCACTCACTCAGGAAAGTTCCCGCAGAAGCATAAGCTATGACGTCGCTCTACAACCAGAGCACACGGCGGGACTCACAAGAAAGATCAGAGAGGAGAAGAAGGAATCTAATCGTCATGCATTCTGCGTTGTGTCAAACCCCGAAAACAAAGATGCCGGAGGGGGGGAGGGGGGGAGGTTATGGAGCTGGTAGTGGGTGAAGACCTCATCGTGCTTCAGGGGCTCCTCATTCTGGGCTTGGCCTTCGTCCGAGCGTCCCGCAGACATCTCCCTGGTAGTCTCCACCTGAAATTCAAGAAAACGGGCGTATGAACGTCATGTTATCGGCCTTTCGGCGGCAAAAGTTAGGGTTTTTGCCGACGATGAGCATCAGATTCCGCGAGCAGCAGACCTCTTCGTCCGTCCGAAGACGAGACGGGGGCACGCCGTCCCTGCCCGCCGCCATTTCCTCCTCTCCCTCCCTCCACAGCGCCCCCCACTTACTCTGTCCCTCGCTTCGCTCTCTCTCTCTCCCTCTCTAGGGCCCGAGCCGGGCCGAGAGAACGGACAGCTGAGGCAAATATAGAAAACGTTAGGGTATGTGCTCAATACATATACCGGATTGTTTTCCCTAAAAAAAAAAAGAGCAATAAGAGAAAATATATGGGCTCTCTTATCATCATCATCATCACGATCATACGACCTTCAAAAAAAGAAAAAAAGCCTCTCTTTTTGCAAGCATCGAAAGCTTCATGGGCAGTTATAATACAGATGATTAAAGATGGGAGTTTTGTAGAAAGCCCTGACGAGGTGTATAATAAAATATTATATATATATATATATATAAAAAAAGAGGGAACTGTCGATTTTATTTATTTTCCGTTCTTTTAGCTCTCTTTTCCCTCGGGCTGCCGCCGCCGCCCTTCCCTCCTCTTCCCGATCCTTTCCCTCCCTCTCCGTCCCGGCAGAGTGTGTGTGGGCTTGGTTTCCAGAGCAGCGCGCCCTGTTCCTGGGTTTTCCTCGGCTTCTGTGCTGGAGAATTCCCAAGGTGGTAAGGGGGCGAGGAGCGAGCGGCCGCTATGAATCCCCTGACGCAGGTGAAGCGGATACAGAAGATAACCTCCCTAGAGGCGTCGCTGGGCTTGTCCGAGGAGGCTTCGTGGCACGCCAAGTACAAGGATTCGGCCTATGTCTTCGTTGGGGGGATCCCCTTCGACCTCACGGAGGGAGATCTCCTCGCCGTCTTCGCCCAGTAAGCAGCGCTTTGCATTGATCTCTGAAAACACTCTCGATTCGAGATTACGGATTTTGCGCGACTCTTTCGACGGTTTTCCCATCTGGGTCCTCACCGCCACCGCGCTCTCTTCTTCCCGGAAACCCGTTCGTTTCGTGGGTATGTATGTGTACAACCACAAAGTGTCCAGCGTGTTTCGTTAGGGACGCCGTGTTAATCGAAAAATCTTCTTCTTAGATGTAACTAGTTAGACCTCCATCGTCATCCTAAATAAAAGCAGATGGATAATGGCCTTCCTTGGATGAACCCCTGCGCTTGCGTGCATCGCGAGGCATGCCCCGGGTAGTAGCAATCGCTGGGACGGGTCAATGCGCCGTTTCCGGCGGCTTTTTCTGCATCATAACAGTTTTTCTCTTTCAAAATAATTCAGGTATGGAGAGGTTGTAGATGTCAATCTTGTCCGAGACAAGGGCACTGGGAAATCGAAAGGTTTTGCCTTCCTCGCCTACGAAGACCAGAGGAGCACGATCCTTGCCGTGGGTTTGTAGAACAGCGCTCTGTCCCTCTCTTCTTCCTCCGCATGCTCTCGTGGCTGGCGGCTGATTTAGCGGCAGTCCTGGCCGACAGATAATCTGAATGGCGCCAAGCTGCTCGGGCGGATTGTAAGGGTCGACCACGTTAGTAACTACAAGAAGAAAGAGGAAGAGGAGGATGAGGAGGAGGCGAAACGAAAGAGAGAGGAGCGGGGAGTTTGCCACGCCTTCCAGCGAGGGGAATGCAACCGAGGAGATTCGTGCAGATTTTCTCACGATGAGCAAGTAAGAGACTGTTCCTCAGATTTTCCCTTCTCTTCTCATTCGCGCGGTTGGTTCTCGTTTTCTTCCTGCATTGCGAGAAGATTTTTTTTTTTCCTTGTGGCCGTGTTGATTATCCTGAATATGCGGGGGATTCAGCATGGAATGATGACCGGTGAGCAGCTCGTGATCGTCTTTATTTCCATGCGCTCTAGCGCCGTAGAAGCTGGTGCGGTGGCCATCAGTGATCAGAGGCGCTCGCGTTTGCTTATGTCGTTTGAGCATATTATCATTTTCTTGGCGGACTGCAGAGAGCAGCTACTGATCTAGGCAGGCGTTACGAGGGAGTAATGGGTTTTCTTTCCCTTCATCTTGTTCCGAATGGTGCCCCCGAGCATCTGAAAGCTCGCATTTCTCATCTATCTTGATGGCATCCGCTGGGGATGGGACACAGACTTGCAGAAGATTTCATCACAGGGGCCTATCGATTTCAAATGAGGTGGATTCTTGATCAAAACGAACATCATCCACAGGAAAACGATGCCCGTATCTCACAGCACTGATTATTCATGTCTGCTCGTACTGCTTTCTTTCACGTCAGTACTGCTTTCTTGCTCGTACTGTGTTGATAATCTATGAGCTTTCCCGGTTTTTAGTTAGTTCCGCGCATTTCGCTGTTTATTCATCGTCTTGGTGATCTTAGTTTGCGTCTTCTTGTCTGCTCCTGGCCTTATGCTGCGTCCTGACTCGCAGAGGAGTGCGAATACTGGCTGGGGCGCCCAGGACAGCGGCGCGAGGTGGGGCCATGAGAAGTTTGAGGGTCCCCCGAGGAGCCACGGGAGGGGCCCGGGGAGGGGCAGGACGGAGGGCGAGGACGCCCGCAGGACGAGCGGCTCGTCCAGAGCGGAGGCAGGGGAGCGCTGGGCGAGCCACTCATCACGCAGAGCGGAGGAAGAGCACCCCGCGAAGAGCCATCCCAGCAGAGGAGACGCCGAGCGGAGCCGGAAAGACCCAGGGAGGCAAGGGCGCGACGGGCGGCCGGAGAAATATGAAAGCAGAACGCGATCATCGAGGGAAGGAGAAGCCAGGCGGTGAGCGGCGAGAGGGCACGGAGGAAGCAGGGACATGGGGGCGGATGGATGACGACGAGGAGACTACCAGCAGCACTACATGCGGGCTAGAATCAACTGTGTCCCACGCTCTAAGGACTGACTGGGCAGACTGCTTCGTGGGATTTGATGTGCGCGAGGAGCCGAGTTTGACCTCGTCTGTGAAGACGATTTGTATCATTTGCGGTGGGCATGGTGCTCAGTTTGACATCGCTTGTGAGGATGATTTGTATCATTTGGTGTGGGCATGGTGCTGAGTTTGGCTCGCTCTCCCTTCAATCTCTGTTCCTCGTCTACCTCCTCATGAATGTCGCAGGATTGCTACACTGCGCCGTCCCTCGATGCCGAGTCTTCAGTACCATCCACGTCCATGGAGGAAGGAAAATGACCCGCTTCTCGAACCCGCGTTCCTGACTGACGCCGGAGGAGGGAAGAACATCGCATTACAGGATTCCTTGGGTCGAAGACTTCGTCGGGGATGGCGGTACCGACGATCAGCAGGAGGAAGATGGGGTCGGCGACGCATTTGCGTACCCAGCAGGAGGTGACGGTGTATCCATGACGAATGGCACCAAGAGAGCAAGCAAAACTTAGCGATGAGGAGGGCAAGAATGCATCATTCAGCATCACGGAGGCGGGGGGGGGGAGGACATGAACGAAAGAGCACAGCGACGAGGGGAAGATCCATGCCGGGGGAGAAGCGGATATGTCCAGAGAGAGAAGCCGGCAACTCCGTCCCGCCGGCTCAGACGAAAGCGAAACGCCTAAGAGAAGAGGGACTCGTCGATGTCAATCTTGACGACCTCCCCGTCGTCAAAGCGGTCCTTCCTCGGCGGCGCCGGCGGCACGGGGACGCGCGGTGGGCCTCTTCCCTTGTTCTTGTTCCTGGGCCTCGCCTAATCGGAGGGGCAGGGGCAACACGGAAGCGAGGAAACGAACTTTACTCGACCATGCCTTCTCATAGCTGCGAAAGGGGAAGAAAGACCCACGTTCACAGAGTTTGGGAGCTACTCACGTTGCCATAGGAGCGGCTGAAACGCTTGCCCTTCGCCGTCTTCCTGTCCCCCCTTCCGCAGTACACTGCCCCGAGAACACCCGCCCAATAATGGGGCAGAGAGTTAGGAACCTCTTTCTGGGCTCATCCCAAAAGGGGCGAACGGAATGGCACGGGGGCTCTGTCGGAGAGAAATTTACCCATGGGAAGAGCTGAAACCAAGGCAGGAGCCGGAGAAGCGGTCGCCACAGAGAGCGAGAGGGGGAGCCCGGCAAGCGCCCCGCCCCGACTGAAGCCAAGCTCCCGGGAGGAGGAGCCGACGACCGAGAGAGGCCTCACTCCGATGACGATCCCCGTCGTGCCGCCTATTCCGGCCACCGTCGTCAGCGTCGCCATTGCGCCGGTGCGGAATGGCGAGGGCGAGGTGATGTTACAGAGAACAGAAGGAATGGGGAAGAGGGAGGCAGATAAGATGATAATATGGGACGGGAATTGTCGACTCGCAGCCAGCCGTAGGTCTGGTGGGCCTCGAATCCTGACCGTTAGATAGGGCTGACATTTTGTAGGCTGAATCCCCACCGTCGGTCCCCCCTCCACAAGGTCAAATGACCCAAAAGGATGTCCTTCTGAAAGCTCCTACCGACGCAACGCCCGGAGATCACCTCCGTCGACGAAACACGGCGGCGCCGCCATGACCACTTCTTCAGCTCCCTTTTCTCCCACCGCCTCTTCCTGCGGCATAGGTTATCCCCTTCTTCTCATCTCCCAGCCTGCAATCACATGAAAGCACTCTCAACAGCTGTTGTTCTGCGACTGTTTGTGCAGCCGGACAAGCTGCTCCCTTGATACCTGCTAAATCTCAAGCTGTTGTCTCCACGCACTCTCAACTGCTGTTTCGCTCAATCTTACCTCCTCCGGCTGCTCACCATCGTTCCCGGAGCCCCTATCAGGGCCATCGCCACTGAGATCACAGTTCCATCTCTTAAATGATGACAAGCATATGAATGATGACAGACACGGCGCCCGCAGTGGAATGATGGTGACGAACCAGAGCAAATATGGCATTTTTTGGGGAGGATTCATGGCTTAGGATCCATGATTCTATGCGAGATATGATATGATATGATATGATATGATAGTAAGCTGATGGTGAGCTTGGAAAGCCCACTAAATTCTTGGGGTTGGCTAAGATAGGAAGGATTCAGATCCCTCCGACTAGAAAAAGGAAAATTGTTGCGAGATTTTTCCTGACAACCAGCATGATGGTTGCATCGCCTTCTCAAAAAATCAAAGTGGCAGACTCTTTTAACGCTTAATCTTTTAATGAATTGCCAACGTTTGACCTGAATTCTTGTTTATTTCTTTGAGCTCATGCCGATGTTCCAAGTGTTGGATCTCCAAGTTACAAGAATAAGAATAGAAGAGAGTTCACATGTGATATTGGCCTCCAATATTTGATTATGTTATGATTGTGTGAGTGTACATATACATATATATATAAGGTCATTGACTAAGGACGCTGGCAATCTTTCCAAATTGAAGCAGCTTTGACTGTCTGACGCTCCTTGGCCGAAGAAGATTCCTCAAGAGTCAAACCTGAGACCCACCAGCTTACATATGTTAGACTTGACGGATACCGAGCGGTTCATGACTGGGTGACGGCTCACTCCTGAAGTCAAAGTCAATCAATTTGGGGGGGGGATGATTTGGCTCAAAGAGTTGGACATCATGACCGTGAGAACCTCTATTTCGTTCTGCGAGCCCTGCAAGTAAAGAAGAATTTTAGCGTAGGGACGACACGACTGCTGTTGATCGCTCCTACTACGCCGGAGGGAGCGTCTCTTGTTGCCGGTCTTCAATTCAGTTCCCCGATAACTGAGGGATGATGAATTGGATTGATACACAGGGGAGCTGAAGCCCAGCTCTGGCCATTATCCCAATCTCGAGGGCTGTAAGCGATGATCAGGGTGTGCGCCCCCTCCTAAGAACTCGGGTTGCTTGCTGGGGATCCATGGCTTCCGTGGATTCAAGCAAAGCGCTTAGCAGGTGTCCGCCGACAGCTGCATCGCGAGGGGTTAGCAGAGGGGCCTATTCTGAAACTTGCTTATTGCTCACAAGTGTTCTCGAGGACCTTACAACAAATGGCCTTCATTTATTGGGTCCCAATCGCAATCGCAATGGCAAAGCGGGGGGGAGAAGATGACCGACGACAGGCAGGCGAGCAAGCGAGCGAGCGAGCTTGCCGCCTCCATTCAAATCAATCGATCAATGGGGGAACGCCGACTCGGCGAGGTCGATGGCACGAGCGAGCGCCGCGGCCTTGTTCTCGCACTCGCGCTGCTCGTCGTCGGGGACGCTGTCGGCGACGATGCCGGCGCCGGCCTGGAGGTGCGCCACCCACTCCCGCCGCCGCTTCCCGTCCTTGTAGGAGTAGACGGTGTCGTAGTGGGGGCCGGTGGGGAAGATGATGGTGCGGAGGGCGAGCGCGATGTCCATGTCCCCGCCGAACGACACCGCTCCGAACCCGCCGCTGTACGGGCCCCGCCGCGTCGCCTCCAGCTCGTCTATCAGCTCCATCGCTCTCACCTGAGTAGATCAGAACAACTTCATCAGGCATCACGCAACCGGCCGCCAACCATGGAGCATGTGTCATGGAGAGGGGGAGGAGGAGAATGGAAGGGCAACCTTTGGAGCACCGCTCACAGTGCCGACGGGCAGAGCGGCGCGCAGAGCATCCCAGCAGGTATGATGATCATGCAGCTCTCCGCTGACCTGCAAATGTACCATTCGGTGGGTCTCGGCGAGGGCGATCTTGGTGATAATAAACCACGGCATGCCAAAGAATTGGAGGCCAGGAGGACAAGTTCACAGGCCAATGGGACTCTGAAGAGGGCGGGCGCCGCGGGCGGCCTTCCTTACCGTGGAACTTATGTGCATGACGTGCGAGTATCTCTCGATGTTCATCAGCTTCTCCACCCTCACGGACCCGGGCTTCGAAACCTGAACCACAAGGACCCGGGAATGTGAGATGCGCCGGCAAGGGAGGAGTAACCATCAGTGAGAACTCTGCACGACAGATGGTAGGGAAGGCGAACGAAAATCAGTGTAACGAGGCGACCAGGTTGCATCGGAGTCTCATGTGACCGTACTCGAGAAAAAGATTAAGCAGGCCTTGGATCTTGAGACCATCCTTCAGAAAAACACCCGTGCAGTGCAGTGCAGTGAGTGGACTCGTATTTTATTCATTGATTCGCATGTTTGCCGAGTTTTTTTTATTGAATGATTCGCACGATTTACGAATTATAGTAACCATTCCGATGAGAACTTCAGTCACAGATAAAACCGAACTCAAGAGAGAACACATGCATGGAAAGTGATCTGAACCTCACCAAAAAAAAAAAAAAAAAAAAAATCACATCAAGATCGAGCTTCAAAGGGCATGATACACCGAAAGTTGTGGAAACCTAATCAGTCGTTATACAAGAAACAGAAACTCTACGGTCTCCGAAAATCAGGCAGCACGGATGGCTAATCAGGCTAGGAGAAACATGGGTTCTAATTATTTGGCATTCACGTCCGGGGGACGGGGTCAAATAGATAGAAAATGCATAGTACAAGTCAACCAAGGGCTTTACGAACCTTTCCAACGTCATTCCTTCCCAAGTCAACTAACATGATGTGCTCTGCGCACTGTTTTTCATCCTTCAGCAGCCAACGTTCTACTTCAATATCCTCTTCCGCTGTCCTGCCTCTTGGAGCAGTCCCAGCAAGTGGGCGATTGATGACCTTTCCCTTTAAACATGAAGAACAGAGGCACTCCTCTTTCAACGCGTGCCAGAATGAGATATAAACGCAATTCTCGCTCTATGAAGATTCACAACCCAAGCAGATGAAGTTGAACGGCAAGGCACGGTATAGAATGATGCACTGATGCATTCGACTGCCAACAACATTCTTTTGTTCAGTCACATTAAGACAAAGCCCAGCCCACAATATTGCTTCACAAACCCAAACGAGATATACAGAAAAGGAAAACGAAATTTAGGAGTGGTGTCCAAGCTCATATGCGGCATAAGCCAAGAGTCACTCCACGAATCTTAACGTCGAAGGCAGATGAGGATGAGTGATAGATGCAATGCGCAGTCAATATGCGATATGTTAACTATTGCTCTCTTTCTTCTCCCTCATCTGTATTTAAACCACAGCAGCAAAGGGTTTCAAAATTCACCAACAGAGGATTTCCAAAGCAAATAAAGCCTCATATAATGGAAAATCGAAATCGGCCAGTGAATTATGATGACTGATGATCTCTAATCGAGCATAAATGTGACACAAATTCCTGCGACATGTAGTGCTTCACTTTTAAACAGTCATCCTGTTAGACAGTGTAACGTGATTAAAGGTCTACAGCAGTCTCAAGGAAGAGACTGTTACGTCAAGAACTAAATACTGATTTACTAGCATGGGCATTACAATTAAAATGTAATAGTTTTCTTTCGAGTTGACGCTGACCTGAAAATCTAACCAGCCGAGAAAGGCAATTCTAATGTCAAATAAATGTTTGTTGAGCCAAAAAAATTCCAAGTACTGTACTAATATCACATAAATGTTTGGTGAGCCAAAAAAATTCCACTAAAACTAGGAGAAAGGGTTGTGACCTACATTCCTCACGCGAGTAAGAATTTCAGGACTTGACGCCACGAGAATACTTCCTCTGGCCTGAAATTTTGTCAGGAAGTAACAATGAATTCTAAAACCAATAGTGTCAAAGCATTGCAGACTTTGCCATGATGTATGCAAGAGCCAATGCAACGTTTTCGTCAACCGAAAAAAACTGCCAAGAGACACTGGCAGGAGTCAATAAACCTGAAGATATGTCATATAGGGACTTGGATTCACAATTCTTAACGCTCTGTATACTTCAAATGGATCGGCAAATGTTCTGCGCTCAAAACGTTGACTCAGAACAATCTGGAAGATGTCTCCAGCAAGAATATGCTCCTTGGCCTCCATAACAGCCTGCTTATATGCTTCACTAGACATGGTTGACTTCGTCAGAGACCTCCCAAATTGCCGAGTATGTAAGTTCACGGATCCGCCTGATAACTTTGGGCTAACAAAAGAGGAATAACCACGATTCAGAACACAGCCATAATAGCGGATAAACAGATAAGAAGTCACCGAAACAGCAATAGGGTGCTCTACAACTCACAGATTATCATTCTGTATCATAGATAGCAGCAAGTTCAACTGGTGCTTTCCATCATGATAGGCTAACTCAATAGAAGGGTAGCGATCCACTCGAACCCAATGGATTACGTATGCTTTCTAATTCAAGAAACAGACCAGACACCCAGTTATGTTCGGCAGAGTATTATATATCCGCTCAATGGTCCACTCAATGCCGATAAATCACCTTTGTAAAATGAAATTCTGAAGGACTTAACGATCAGTTAAAGGTGGTTAGATAGCAGAAAAACAAGTATCATAACCGTAAATGGTTCATAAGCCAATATAGCCAAAGTGTACTTCTCATAATTATTAAAACTCACATGTGACAGATATAGAAAAAGCAAGTTTACCTTCTCCACATGGTCAAATACTATGATGTTATTATAGAGACTTAGGTGGACGTCTGGCAGACTCCTATCATCTTTAGGAGCACTTGAGAATGGAAGTTTCTTCTTTTCCACATATCGAACTGTATCATATGAAAAATACCCGACCCATCCGCCTGAAAAGAACTAAAAAACATTTGCTCAACTTCTTAAGCTCCATAAGCTTTTCTGTATTTGAAAGTTTCAGAATTCTAGTTTGATTAAATAAAGAATGTTGCAGTGCGAAAAATCAGCGCAACGATGACACAAAACCAATGATTTAGCAATCCAAAATTATAAAAATAAACATAATTACATTCTTTCTCATTGAAAAATAAATATAAGCAAATATAACCAGAAATTAAGCAAAGATCATTCAATACCTGTCAGCGATCGAATTTTGCAAAAAACATGAAATATTAATAAAAATAAATAATGAAAATAGCACACGTGATCTTAATAGCCTCTCCACTGAAGTAGTAAATGAAATCACATATTACATACGAAGCGTCAATATTCAATTACTACCTTCTAAATTCAAGTGTGTATCACCGAATGCTTCTGTAAAAAATGGGCCCCAATCACGAAAACGTTAAAAATATGTGCCTACCTAACGAAAATATGGTCTAAATTTAGAGTAGGATTAGCTTGAAAATCTCCGAAATGATGAATGCCATCTATCCAAGACCTTTTAAAATTAATAGCTCCATCAGAATATATATGGACTACCAAATAGGGGCTAATTCTCTTGACTCGCATTTGACATCTCGGAAAATATGAGGAATTTTTGAACCCCACAGTGGCTTGATCAGTGGCTAAGTTGATTGCCAGGAGGGAGTAAATACGCATGAAAATTACCTAGGCACTAGAAAGAAACGTTAATGATGATTAAAAAGTGACGAGTCTGATATTTTTTATTAACTGAAGACTATGCTCGCTGACTGGTATCCAAAAGATAACCTTCAGTAATTTTTAGAATGGAATCTCATGAAGGTCATCAAATAAGATGCTCCAGAGGGAGGAAAGAATACTACATTTTTAGGCGTCACGAGAATGCTTTACATAGTAAAACAGATTGAACACTTTACACAGATTTGTCTCTGTTCAAGCGATCCCAACACATCCCTGTCAAGTGGAATTAAACTAAAACATCAATGAAGCACAGCCTCAAGCAAACGCAGACCTTGAAAGAAGTAAACTTCCTTCAGTCAGTCAAACACCATCCGGATTCAGGCAGACTGCAAAGGTACCCAGTTTTAACATTGAAATGGCAGTGCCTGTGCGATAGTAGAAAGCGATAGCTGGCTTAATAATTGTGGGTCACACATAGGTCGAGCCATCAAATCCAATTGTATGCATTTTCCTGGAATCATTTTAATATAATAGGTGGAAAAAATGTGCTTCCACATACCAAAAGAAGATAGCAGTGATACTTAGAGGATGGCAAAAGAATAATAGTCAAGAAGATTAACCAAATATTATTAAATTATTCGACTGGCAAAGGATCAATACTTTCCAACGAAACGATCCATTGACATTAGGATTTTCGTAACCATCAAAAGATTCAGAACATAGAGTAAAAGATAACAAGAAGGTCAGACTACCGCAAAAGGCGTCGGGAAGATCCTCAACGGACTGCGGGCTCCATCTCTCCATGATCCTCCTCGGAACAACCATAGGGTCGTCAACAAACTCCTCTTTCTTCTCTCCCTGCTCATGGTCCATGATGGTCACCCAATTCTCCTTCGCCACGACCTCCATGGCCGGCTGCGCTCCAACTACACTATACCTTCCCTAGAAGCCATAACTCCTAGTGAGGCGAGAAACAACAGGAGAAGAATTCGAGGAGAAGAATAAATTCATACGAGTCCGTGCTCACCACATTGGTTCCATGAGAGCCCTGTTCGACAGACTCGAAGAGGAAGCTGGGGGCATCGCGGTCGTCCTCCTTGACGAGACACCGGTAGGCCAGAAGCGGTGTCAGGTGGTCGCAGAATATGCAGCGGGAGAGCGCCACCATGTTCCCTCTCTTGGCCGCCTCCATAAATTTGACCACCTCATCGTTGACCACTGTAAGCAAAAACCACACATGCACCCTCCGTCACCCTCCTGGAGACTCCGCACTTACAGCCAAAGTGAATCGCACAAGGGAATCCACTCCAAAGAGCAAATACCTGGCGGAGACGCCGAGCAGGGAGTGGACAGCGCGGAGCGGCACCAGAGAGATGACGGACCAGAGCGACGGGAACCGGAGGCGCGGAGGCCACGGCAAAGACGGATGGGAGGGGCGCCTCCACCGGAACCACACCAGGAGGCGGCCCCGTCGCCCGAAGACAAGTAAAGAGGCGGCGACGCGCGCCGGCCGGAGAGGCGGAAGGGGGAGGGGCCGAGGCGCTGGGAGGCGGCCACCGGGGCAGCTAGGGTTTCCATGCCGAGATTCCCGATCTCACAGGCGGGAGCGGAGGAGGAGGATGGGGAGGGGGGGCGGAGCTCAACCTCGGCGGCGCTTGCTGCGTGACGGTCAGCGGTGGCGGCTCGAACCTTTTGAACAATCCATATGTGCCTTTGTTTTTGTACACGGGACAGAGCAGGAGGGTCGAAACGACGCAAGGGATTATATATATCCAGTTGGACAAGTCATACGTGGAGAGAGAGAGTGAGTGACCCGTCACTGTTGCCACAACGGGCTCAACAACCACCGAGATTCGGACGTCCATTAGACTGTTGCCACAACGGCCCCTGCCTGCCCGGGCCAGGCCAGCTGCTGATGGAGGGCCGGAGATCCTGGCCGGAGCCGTCGCAGACGAGCCGGGCCGCCGCCTCTCTCCGGGAACCAGCTGGGTCCAGGTGAAGACGTTGACGGCCCACCCGAGTAGAGGGGGAGGACAGTTGGTGGTAGGAGAAACGAAAACGAGACGCGATGACTGCGGGCTTGAGGAGCCAACGGTCTGCATACAGTGAGAACGCAGGGAAATAGAGGAACCAAGGAGATGACTCCTGATGGCCTTCGCCCCCACTCTCCATCACTCTAGAGAGCCAGACGGATAGCGGGAGAGGCAGCTCGAAACCGACAAGAGAGAGAGAGAGAGAGAGAGAGAGATGGTATGATGCGATCCTAGTTCTTTCTACCCGCGGGGGCCGCGCTCCAAGTGATCAGGAGTTGCTCTGCGACAACGGTCGTCTCCTCCTCGGCCTATCATCTCCATCAGGTCCAGGTCTCCTCTGCTGCAGCTCCAGTCCCAGCCGCCGCAAGCGTCGTCAGCGGAGGGCGTCCCTGTCTGCGAGATCTCTTGTAGCCGCGGGATGTCTGAGGAAATCAGAGGAGCTCTGGACGTCGCCGTGACTTCGCTGCTGCCGCTGCTCGTCCTGGAACAGTAGTAGCTCGCACCAGTAACGGCCTCATCGCAGTGGTCGTCGCAGCCCCCAAAAGAACCTAAGACTGCACCACACCTGTCCACGTCGAGGAAAGGAAGAACCACCCCGTCGTCGTAGTAGTAGTCGCAGGCGTAGGAGGGTTCTTCTGAGGGGAGACCTCCCCGTAGGATGTCCGATTCATCGAAGCTTTCGTCCGGAGCGGTCACACCTTCCATTCGCAGCGCGTAAGAATAATACATGAACAGGTCCTGCGACAACAGCGCATCCCCTTCCGGGGGAAACACGGTAAGGGTCGAAGCAGAGGAATCGATGGCGGAAGTCGGGCGATCCGGGCGGGACGGGAGGAGGTGGTGGCTTCTTGGGCCTGCGGTGAGGGTGGCGGCGGCGGCCGTGGGATCGACGGTGTCGCCTGCCTCTGTAAGGATCAGTCTCCTGATGTATTCTTGAAGGATAGTGGGCTTGGGGCCCCCTCCGGCCTTTCCCTTCGTCGTCCTCCTCGCGTTCTGCCTCCTCTTGGTGGCGTTCCAGTGGTTCTTGATGGAGTTCTCCGTTCTCCCCGGGATCATCTTGGAGATCTCGGCCCACCTGTTGCCTACCTTCTCATGGGCCTCGACCAGCAACCTCTCCTCTTCCTCGCTCCATGTGTCCTTCTGCGCACAGAGAGAGACATGCAAAAAAGGAGGAGAAGAAGGATCAACGCGAGCGTACGCTGCAATTTACGCCGTACGCACAAGATGGCGGATAATCACTGCTCCGACCACCCCGCCACCGCATGGGCTAGGTGAGGAGGTCGGCCACTTGGCGAGAAGAACGGTGGACAACCGTCTGACTGGTGCGAGGCAAGTGTGGTGCCTCGCATGGTTGCGGGAGGAAGGGAGCGGTTAGCCCTGAAAATGAGCTGAACCGTGGCGAGATACCCAGTAAAGACGAAGCCGAAGAAAGGGTTGAAGCTTGCGACTCCCGGATACAGATGCCGGAGGAGTAAGAGGGGCCCTCAATCTTCCACTGCTGCGCAGCATCGCACACTGGAATGGACCTTCAATCTCATTCTCCATTCAAGATGCACCAAGAAAGCACGACACGATACGTAGCAGACCTACGTATCGTATCGCATGTAGCATGGAGCAGTGAGTAGGTCAGAGCGAGAGCGAAGAGGAAGGGAGAACCTTTATGTCCGGGCGAAGATGATTGTGCCACCTTTCTCTGCACTGCTTCCCCATCCTGCCGGCGAGCTTCTTCGCGATGTGTGACCACCTCCGCAGCCCGTGCTGCTTCACCAGATTGCTCAACAAGCTGCAGCGAACAGGAACTCTTCATCTTCTAAACCATCACCTCATTCGATTCTCAAGACAACTGACTACCTGTCTTCCTCCGTGGTCCACTGGCCTTTGACCAGGCGGGCCTCAGGATAAGCGCGGGCGCCGCGGTTCCTCCCTTCCACGAGCCCTTCATCCGCCTGCAGAAGCCCCCCGTCGGTAAAACCTGAAACTGAAGAAGGGCCGACTCCGCCCCACAAAAGAAGCCCGCAGAGGAAGGGCGTCTCGTCCAAAAGCATCCCGCTAGGGACGGCGCCAATTGCGCACGGAGGAAGAAGGGGATGATTACGGGGAAGGGCGATAGCGGGCTCGTCGCCATTAGGTGGGGCAGGAGGCAAGTCGGGGTCCCTCGGCCTCTGCATCTCGGCGCCGCCAGAACTCGATAAGAGCATCTCCGCGGCAGGGAGAAGAAAGGGCGAGGAGGCTGAAGAGAGCGGCAGCCTTGCGCCACCGCCGCCGCCTTGTCCTCCTTCCATACTCCGGATCTTCAGAGAGATGGTGTGGAGAGAGCAGCGGGGGAAGGAGTGTGGGTCTGGGTCTTATCTCAGGGGGAGGGTGATGGCTGTTGATTAACTCTTGGTTCTTTCTTAATAATCATACGGTGACATGATTATACTGTCCCCGGGCCATCCCTGACCGTCGATCCCGACATCCATCCGACGGTGGAGAGTGCGCTTGCGACCGTAACGTCTTCCCGCCGCGCTCCTCTCTCCTTTCGCATCCCACGTATCCCGCCCCCATTGGAGACCACACCCGAGGCCGTCCGTTCGGTGGACCCTCGAGTCCGCCGTCATTCAGGTCAGAGCCCCGCCCATCGATTTTGCAGAAAGGATAAAACGACGGTGGTCAAGGGAACCGGTCAAACTCATTAATTACTCAATTAATCGGTTGAAAAGGCGTCAATTACCAGTCAACAAGGTCAGTCAATCCCCCCTCTCTCTCTCTCTCTCTCTCTCTCTCTCTCTCTCGCTCTCTCTCTCTCCCTCTCTCTCTCTCATGTCATGAATGATAATGCGCAACATATCATCCGTTGATACGGCAGATAGCTGTATCCGTTATACGATCACGTGTTAACATCTTAATGAGCTTAATGAAAATAATCAAGGAGAATAAGGTCTATATGGTTCATACTACACCTTCATAGTAAATTGTGACACTCCAAGCATGGAGCAAAATCCGACACCAGCATTATGAGGCCCCCATCAGAACATATTATAGGCGGCACACCCATTTAGATTAATATAGGTGTGTATCTGGAGGTATATGCATTTGAGGCACACTAAGTAACATAGTCATGCTAAAATCATCTTAGAATCCTAATTTTACTCAATGAAAGATATTAAAAGATTAATATATCACAAATAGGTCAAGGGGTTGGCATGTGGTTCAAACATATTTGGGGAGTCAAATTTTTTTAAAGTCTCACAAATATAACATTTAATCTAAGAATAAAAGTGAACAAAGATGTTTTTCATCAATGATAATTCATTTTTACTAAAATTCATGCAACACAACATACTTTTTATCTCACTTTGCATATAAAAATCAAACATTATCAAAAATAGATGCCATTAACTTTCATATATTATACAAAGTAGTGATGATCAACCAAGCCATGGATGCCTTGTCCTAACATCCCAACGATTTGGAGCTCTCTATAATAGTTTTATTCACACTATCTTCCCTCGACATCAATCGAATTTGAGGAGAATACGACCAATATGCAGGGATTTGTTATATCTTCATTGACCTCACAACCCAAGCTGATAAATAGCCCAAGTATCAGTTCCAACAAGGCATTCTGCCTTGCAATGACTGACTAGTGCTCACCCGCACCTCACAACTCAACCAAAAGCCCATACATGAGTTTCATGACTAAGCCATAGGAGGACATTTCAAATTTTTTTGGACCTACAAGTGAGTCTTCTAAAACATCTACTAGTCACGCATCAAGGCATGAGTCAAAGCCTACATCGACGATTGTGGGATGTGCCAATATAATAAGACAAAGTTTTGCTCCAACTAGTCTACTCCAACCTCTAACCATTATGAATGTAATTTGGGATGAACTATCAATAGACTTGATTGAAGGCTTACCTTTTTTCAGTAGGTTCAACATAATCCTTGTCATCATGGACCAACTCAATAAACATGCCCACTTGTATATCTTGAAATAAACCTTCACAGTAGTAAACATTACCCATGTCTTCATTTGGGATGTGGTCAAACTTCACAAGATTTTGGTCAATCCCCAGTCAAATGGAGACTAGATCTTCATCAACAACTTTGGTGGGATCTCTTTCTCTCTAGGGAATTACGTTGCATGACACCAGTGTCTATTGCATATAGAAAAATGGTTGAACAGTAGTTAATCACATGCCATAAACATATATAATTCTTAGCATGTGACCATCCTTGCTAGTAGCACAAGTGGTTCATGTGGGTCGAACTGTGGCATAATACCATGTTCAATGCCTCAATGAGATCCGCCTTGTTCTTAGTGGTCTATGGTCACGGCCCCCTACCATTGTCCACTACTAAGCCGTGCCCACATGCACAAAAGGCATGGATCAACTACTGTGAGTGGGATGGCTATCTCACTCAACTCAAGGAACACCTACAATAGGCACAACTCAAGATGAAGTGGTGGGTGGATTGAAAGAGATGTGTCGTGGACTTTGCCCGACAGCTAGGTGTACCTCTAACTACATTCGTAAGGCCTCAAGTACATTGTGAGACAACCCTTTGAGAAGTTGGCTCCACATTTCTTTGGCCCATTTTGGATCCTAGAGCACATTGGAGTTGTTACATATTATAGATTACAACTCTCTCCCCCTACTTAAATTCATTCAATCTTCCACATTTCCCAACTCAAGTTGGCAAGAGGGGATCTTCACTCTAAACCATAACGCCTTTTGCTCAAATACGAGAAATAGTGGGAGGTTATTTTTACTGCCATTACAATGACCCAACATACCTTAGAGTCTCGAGGTCTTGGTTGAATAGCATGACCTTCCTGCCACATAAAACACTTGTGAGTCCACATGAAGCATCCTTCACACATTTCCCAAGTTTTTCCTCGTAGACAAAGTAAAAGTCTTAGGGAGGAGTATTGATGAAGTACTCTCCTCTACATAGGGATAGACAGTCAACATTGTCAATCAATTGATCAAATCAAAACCAAGATTAATGGTCACATGAATGCAATGATCATCATTATGACTCATTATAATTTTTTATTGTTAAAAACTAATGACCAAAGGATCTAATGATCCAACAGTTGTGTAAGAGAGAGAGTGAGATTAAGAGCCCTCAAATATCTCTCTCTCTCCTCATTGATCGGGATCATCACCACATGCTCCTCCTCAAGTGCAAGCTCCTCCATCATTGTAGAGATCTCCTCCTCTGCTATAAGGATATCCTCCTTTACTAAATGTAGGCTCCTCCTCCACCGTAAGGATCTCCTCTGTTGTCATAGGCTCCTCCTTTGCCACAAGCCTTTCCACGATTGCTTCATCAATAGTAGGAGGGACCACCTTGAACTCTCCAGCACCTTCGAACCTCTAAACCATGAAGGTTCATGTCTTCTTCCTTTGTTGGGCTCTCTCTCTCTCTCTCTCTCTATCTATCTATCTATCTATATTTTTCCTTCTTCTAAAATTGTGCTCTAATTATTAACCAAACTGAATTTAAGTCTAAGTTTAGTTTTCAACCTAAAAGGTAACTGTGATTGTGACCATTGATCCCCTTTAAGAGACAATCTTGACCATCACGCTAGAAGACACCGCTGTCTCGAAAGATGGAATAACTACGACGGAAGTTAAAGCAATCAATAAATCAATCACCGTCAATAGGAGCATAAACTCCTATTAGAGCCCACTTAGGCAGAACCCTAGATAGATAAAGTCGTGAAGTTTCACCCGCTCTAACGGTTCCTAGAGCCTGATCCAGTCTACGGATTGTGATCACTTTTCCTTTCTCCTTTTGTACTACTACCGACATGGCTTGCTTCCTTGTCTTCTTCCTAGTAGAGGGACTGGTCTCCCCCTCTCTCTCTCCCGCATGCGTCACCATAGGAGACCTCGCTCAACTGCCGGACAGTGGCTTCATGTGGGACTTGGGTCTCACCCCGCGACCTCATCTTCAAGGGGGGAGATCTTTCAGCAGTAGGGGTATTACGGGGTTAACTCCAAGCCGCCTGTTTTTCCATCTCGTGTCATCCTTGATCGTCACCCCGTCAATGCCAATCGCACTTCTAAACCAAGGCGAGTCTCTGCACCTCCTCCCTGTGGTGTAATCTCTTCCTTCTCTTGCTTCTTGGGACCATGGTCTCTCCCCCTGTTGTTTGAATGTCCAGCTCCATTTTTCCGCAGTCCCCTGTGACGTCTCAAGAGTTCACGATCGTGCGCCAAAACCTCCGTTTCTGCACTACCATGTACGCCAGTCCTTTCTTTCGTGCCTCACGCACCGGTGACGCTACCATTCTACACCTGCACATCCCGGCCGTTGAACCTCGGCTTCCACACAAGGAGGAGGGCCGTAAACAGGTCATGTGAGAGCAAGACGTGTCCCTCAAGCTTTGAAATTTCCCTCAAAGGATGGCTGCACGTTGTATACAGTACTAAATAGAATAGGTGTCTATTATTCCCTCACTCGAGGTACACCGTGGGAAAACTTCTGACGCTAATAATCCAGAGCATATGCCGTGGGTACGCTGATCCTGGAGGCTCTTCCCAGTTTTTTTCTCCCTTTATTTTTGGGTTCTGGTCACCGTTTCCGACATTCAATGAACTCTTAAAAGGGCAGAACTTGGTATCATAGAAGTCAACTTCCTCTCTAACCCAGGTACATTTGACTTACCACAAATGTGTCTACCTACACCAGAACTAGTAAACATTAGGCCTAAAATAATGACCAGATTGACCCTCCTCCCCCCATCTTGGTTTTAGGAAGTCTGAGAGAGGAACGAAGAGGAATGGGGGTAGGGGTGAATTAGTATTTTTCAGAATTTTTTTGTTTCAGACTTTCTATTTTGTCACCATTAAGTTACTAACTTGAACTGTTCCGTTGACTTGAGTGATAAAACAAGTAATTATAAAAGAGATTTATTGGGTGGGCGCCCGTCACCTGCTCAACTTTCTAAAGAGTGGATCTTTAGGTTCCACTCAAAGGCAAAAGACCCCACCATCTTGGTCTTCTCTTCTTTATCTAGGCCTAATGAGCCAGAATTTTTTATCACGCCAGCCCAGCCCAATTGTTGAGGAGGTTCGCCCTTATAATAAGTCGGAAGATAAATATTGACCTGTGCGCTCGACCTTGATAATGTGGAATCCTCACATAGGGTTGAGAACAACGTCCGAAGCCATAGGGTTCGGACCTCAATAGACTATTTCAAGAGTCAAGAATCCTCCTGAACATGGACAAGCCCTTTAGAGGTTCCCTCCATCAGTTTCAATCTCTCTTCCCAATTAACCAGCAAGCGTTTCACGGCATTCGCCATCAGAAAAAACGAGATGACGAGGGGAAAATTATTATTGGTCATATGACATAGGCTTTGGACCACCACCAGATTGATCAAAGGAGCGTCTATCATGGGAACAGTATAGGATCGGGGCAAAGTGGGCTATGCATTTTTTTCTCCGGGAGGCAGCATAATCGAGACTATTAGCACAACAAATCCCAGGAACAGCAAAGCTGTTTGGATCTCTCTTGGTATTTATCCTTGAACAGTAAAGTACAATGTGCCATCCTCCACTCAGCATGCTTCAGGAGGGAAGAAACCGAGCGAGAGGGCACATCCAGGAACCTTGCCTTGTCACCTAGGTAGTCAGGTGATGATCTATCACATTCACTACCTTGGTCACCGCACAAGGGCTCATGAAAGGACTTTGCTTCCCCGAGGTCATTATACTAGATTTATTTAGCTCTTCTATTGGGTTATCATTCGGTTTTTTGATGTCCTATCAAAACAACCCAGTGATTCTAGTTCTTGTTGTAAACCACCTCTGAGTAAACACCCACATAAGATTTTTCTGTTCTTTTCCATAAAGCAAACTGTAATAAAGCGAGTGCTGTGCATCACTAGAGACTGATGAAAGCCCCGGACAAACTGGACGCAATGAACTGACAAAATGACCGAGAGAGAGTAAGAGAAAAGAACTGGATGCAATGAAGGCTATAAAGTTCAAGAAGGCAGATCAGAGACCGATGACCCGGAAAAAAAAACCTAGGAAAACACGAGACTAAGATCAGACTAATCCACATGCATCTCCCCAGGATCGAGAAGGCTTTGACATCATACCACGAGGAAAGATAATAAGACAGGAAAACCAAGAATGTTTTAAAATCCATGCCCATCATGTGGGGGCAGATGGGCTTCTTGTCCTTGGATGAAATCGCTTTTTCTATGTACGCTAGTGTCAATACTATTTAGAGGACTTAGTCTAAATGTAATGACATTAATAGCAATATATTTATGGAATTAGATACCATTATGAGCATGATTCTCTCTGTAGCTTATTCGCGACTACAATCCTAATTGCTTTAAGATCTGAAAATGTCAATGTGTGAGACTTTTTTGACGTTTACATGATCTATGTTGACTTTTTGACGTTAGATAATACTTGGGTTAAAACTTGTCTGATCAATGACAGGTGCATATTTCACAACTAATCTCGCATAGCACGCAACGTAGCTGATCAGGAGTTCTGCTTCCAATGGACCTCAACAAACACTCGCATGTAAGAAGCTATTGTAGACTGACGTGAATTTTCAGCCAAAGTGGTCATTCTTTATGGCACGAACACATCTTCTTCTTAATGAAGGTAAAATAACGACGATTCTCTTGCTTCCGCTAGGATCCCAAAAGGTGCTGATTATTGGACGGACCGATTACAAGGGCAAAGAAGGAATGTTCATGGTCGGTAACTTGTGACGTACAATGTAAGAGAAAGAGATGGTGAAATCAACAAGAAGCTAAAGTCCTCCGATGCGTCTAGAAAATCGTATTTAACTTAGGAGCTAAATTTTAATGTGGCAATATAATCAGAGACAATCTCTTTTGGCTGTCTCCTTCATAGGGAAGAGAATCATTTAAGATAGTTTGCCACAGCTACAAAGTGACAGTTATTTTTCCCCAAGACCTTGAGATCCACTCTTTCTTAAAGTTGTAGAAATCATATGTTCACAACAAAAAAGTTACAATATGATAGAAAAAAAGCTAATTGACATGGTCATCATAATATCGAGGATAACTTATATTCCCAAAACCTTGATATGTTTCTCGATCCTAAAACCAAGATTTTCATATCTTTGCAAAGGAGTCTAGACGTCAACTAGGGCCAACTAAAGCAAACATGATCTATATGCTTCTATTGAACGGAGTGATAATAAGTGTGCCTTAAATGTCCATTTAAAACTGAACTTAGCCAAGGTAGGATTTGCGTAAGACAGGTTCAGGGACTCTGCAATTTTATGCACCTTATTGTCTAATTGTACGAGGCTCAAACAGTTTGAAGAAGTTGATCTCCCCTTTCAAGCGGACGGCTGAGCAGTAGCAGTTCTGGCCGGCAAAAAGTCAAGAAGCTCAACCCAAAGAAAAGTAGATGGAGTCGAGTGACAGCAACAACGGGAAGAAAATAGATATCATATACATGCACATATACAGATGTATGAGAGAGAGAGAGAGAGAGAGGGAGAGGTTCCCATCGGCATGGGCGGCTGAGGTCGGCACCGGCGGCGACATCGCAGCCGCCCTCATTAGCGTAGGTCAGGTAGTCGCTGTCCGCACCGCCCCACCGGCGGAGGGGGGAGCAGACGCTGCCGCCCCGTGGCATCAAATTTCATGGTATAATCCACGGTACGGATTAAAAAGAACAGTCGACAACCCACGGGCTTGTCTCGCTTTGCTTATTTTAAGTCGCCGGCGTTTGTGGATAGGAGCCGAGATTATTCCCTTCCTCTATCAGTCATAGCCATCCGATTCAAGTTTCTAACCGGTGATATGAAACAGTCTTCCGTTCGAAGCGTCTTCTTCTACGATGTCGAAGTGAAGCTCTAGGTCAGCTCACATAGGACTGAAATGAACAATGGAAAAGCTGGCACCTTGGGTGTCCCTTCCCTCCCCTCTTCTGTTCTCCAGGTTAGGATTAGGAAGGGGACGTCCGCATAAGCTGGAAGAGGGCGGAGAAATCAAAAAGTAACTTCCCCGGGGACGTGCGGCCACCGTCCCCCTGTAGACTGATTATCCTCGCAGGTTATCTTCTGCCGCCCCAGTGAGTGCTCTATTGGAATATGCAGTGGGCGAATAAGCGGACAGCGAGGTGGAGCCCCCACGGCTTCGTCGCGCCTGCGGGTCGATGGCTGGTCGGTGGAGTCGGCCCCCGCTAACCCTAGCGGGCGACTGCCTCAGCCATGATGGATTTTTCTTCTTGTCGCGGAATTATCTCTCTCGAGAGCGGAAATAGAGACTTGTTCCTTTCTTGAGGTTTATTCTTCGGAGCCTTACTCTCGTTTCTGATGAGAGAGAGAGAGAGAGAGAACAAAGGGTCGGCACCCACCCCACTGCAAGGTCCCTTTCCCTTCTTTAAAAAGCAGGCCGTCTCCTCTGTACTCCACAACCCACGAAAAGCAGTCGAGAAGAGGCTACAGAGATAAAGCGGGTCGAAGGAAGGGGAAGGGGAAGGGCGAGTGCGGCGCGAAGAGTGTGTGAGAGAGAGGTTGGAAAATGGCGGAGTTCCGCGAGGAGGACGTGAGAGTGGGGGCGAACAAGTTCTCGGAGAGGCAGCCGATTGGGACGGCAGCGCAGGGGGACAAGGACTACGTGGAGCCGCCCCCGGCACCTCTGTTCGAGGCCGGGGAGCTTACGTCGTGGTCCTTCTACCGGGCGGGGATCGCCGAGTTTGTGGCCACCTTTCTCTTCCTCTACATTACCATCCTGACCGTCATGGGGGTGAAGCGCTCCCCTTCCATCTGCTCCTCTGTGGGGATCCAGGGCATCGCCTGGGCCTTCGGAGGCATGATCTTCGCCCTCGTCTACTGCACCGCCGGGATCTCTGGTACGAACCCACCACCCCTACCCCTATTCCTCCTCTCCGCTTCGGCTTTCTGTGCTGGGTTTGACTCCTCAGTAGACCCTCCGCCGGCATCTTTATGTGTGTAAGATTTCTCTTTTACTGCATTCGGGATTTCTGCGAGGAGGCTTCGGTGCACTGCCTGCGGAATCAGATTTCTCAATTGAGAGAGAGAGAGATGGGCTCGAATCTGCATCCCGTGGACCGGATATCTGGCGACTGATGGATCCTCACTCTCCTGTGGCGTCCGATGCAGGTGGGCACATAAATCCGGCGGTTACGTTCGGGCTGCTGCTGGCCCGGAAGCTGTCCTTGACCCGGGCACTGTTCTACATGGTCATGCAGTGCCTGGGGGCCATCTGCGGCGCCGGTGTGGTCAAAGGGTTCCAGAAATCGGCCTACATGCAGCTGGGCGGCGGCACTAACAGCGTTGCCCCCGGGTACACCAAGGGCGACGGCCTCGGCGCCGAAATTCTCGGCACCTTCGTCCTCGTCTACACCGTCTTCTCCGCCACCGACGCCAAGCGCAGTGCCCGTGACTCCCACGTCCCGGTGAGCGCACCGTCTGGTGGAGCCTCCCACTTCCTCTTTCCCTTGGTTCTCACTGACGCAGAGGCCAACCGGAACAGGTGCTGGCTCCGCTTCCCATCGGGTTCGCCGTCTTCCTCGTTCACCTGGCCACCATCCCCATCACCGGGACGGGCATAAACCCGGCGAGGAGCCTGGGGGCCGCCATCATCTACAACAGGAAGTCTGCGTGGGACGACCACGTAAGTGATCTTGCTCGCTCGCAGTGTATATGTGTGGATATATCTCTTCTTTCACCATGAACGAAGATGAGGTCTCACTATCTTCCCGTCCCTGGACGACCCCCGTCGTTCTTCTCCCGGCGCAGTGGATCTTCTGGGTGGGTCCGTTCATTGGAGCAGGGCTCGCTGCCATCTACCACCAGGTCGTGATCAGGGCCATCCCCTTCCGGTCCAGCTCGTAGCCGGCGGCCGGCGACAGCTTCGACGTATAACGTGCCTAGTTACTGTATCACTCACTGTTTCTTCCTAGGTTTCCTCTGTCCCTCGCATCTTGTTCCTCGTTATCCTCCCTCTTCCTACGATGAACTTGTGGCCTCTCTCTCTCTCTCTCTCTCCTCTCTCTGTCAGAAGCTGGGTCGTCGTGGTTAATGGAGCCCAGTCCGCAGGGCTTTATCGTTCCTCCTTTGCCTTTCTCTGTCCGCTCGCCGCTGTTTCTACCTTTTGTTCCTGAATGCGCCGCTTCTCTCACGCCGCCGTCAAAGGATTTCGCGAGATGGGCTCGGTCCGCTAGAGATGGGATGGTGGGCCCTCGAGGCTCGTGCGCTGCCAGCTGATTCACTCCCTGCCACGGTCTCTGGCACTAGCACGCCATCTAGGCAAGATGCGGTCTGTCTGCTTCGAACTATTGAAACTCAATTTATTTATAGAAGCTGGGACATTAGTAAATGGGGCACCGACAACACGCAGCTTTTCCTCGGTGAGCCGTCGACGCGGGATCGGGGTGGCAGACTTGGAACGGCATTAAGTCGCACCTCTAGCAGTGAGAGCACATACGGGGAAGACCGGGGGTAGGACTCGACAGACGAAGACGCGGAGACCGTCAGACACTGTATATGATGACGAAGCAAGGAAGGACCGCCCTCGGGTCGAAGACAAGCAGGAGATCCTCCGCCGCCCACCCGCCGCCGCCCCTCTCCGCCGCCACGACGGAGTCGTAGGTCCCGCGGCCCCCCTCCCCGTCGCCGGCAGCTCCCGCGCCGCCGAGCGCCACGCGGCCGGCGATGACCCGGCACACTAGCATCGCTCGACGGACCTTCATAGACTCGAACTCGCGCTCCAGCTCCTCCGGCAGCGACGGGTGCGAGTGGGCGCCCCACCCCGTGGCGTGCGTGGCCACGCCGTCGGCGTCCTTGCCGGCGAACCCGCGCTGCACTATGCCGCACGCGGAGCAGAACGGGCTGCCGCAGATGCCCAGATTGCCGCCCTCCTGCGTCAGGCCGCACAGGAAGGTGGCGCAGTAGAAGCGAAGGCGCTCGTTCCCGTCTGCCATGCACCGCTCGTCCGCGCTTCCGCCGCAGCCGGCGGCCCACCGGGCGGCTGCTCGTGACCGGACAGAGTCCCGGTATTCCTCGAAGCGAGCGAGCATCCTGGGGGAGCTATGGATTTTCAGGACTCGGTGGACGACAGGGACCACGCTGTTGTCGACCCTGTCGCTCTCCTTTCCCCGTCTTCCCTTCCACCCCGACTGGAAGATGATCCGAACGATATTCAGGCCCGAGTCGCCGTCGGTGAGCTCGGAGAGCGTGTGCCGCGTCGCCTGATGGAAGTCGAGGAGGTGGCTCCGGGTGAAGACCTCTCCGCACGATGTGCAGGGGAAAACGTCGTCCCTGGAGGGGAACGAAGAGAGCTTCAAGGACGCGATGCGGGTGAGGTCGTCGGGCTTCTCGGGGAACCTGGACGAAGCGATCGCCTTCGGGTTGGCGGAGGCCTCCTCGGGGAAGACGAGGTGGTGCCGGAGCTGCTGCTGGGTGGAAGGGAGAGGCCCGATGGCTGCTACGTGGGGTCGCCGCTTGTGCTGCTGCGAGTCCGGTCCGAAGAAACAACAGACGAGGTGCCTGAGAATGGACCGGAGGGACAGGGAGAAAGATCCACGGGGTTCGTGGGGGGCGGATACGGCGGATGGCCTGCGCTGGGGCTGGGAGGAGAGAGGGGAGGCGTTCCTCCCCCTCCTCCTCCTCCTCCTCCTCCCCCCTGGACGGCGGCGGGTGGGAAATCGCAGCAGGGGGGAAGAAGATGCAACCCAGATGGAACAAGAGGAAGAACAGTGACCCGACGATCGCGAAAATGCTCCTTCTAAGGCCCCCCATGCTGATGGGTTTTCACCAGAGGAACGACAAAAGGGCGAGGAATCCTCTGCGGCTGCTTTGGGCAAGCTCCATGCCGCTGGCTGCGAGGGAATTGCAGAAAGCCGACGAAAGCAGGGAAGAGGAATAAAGCCGCAGCAGAGAGGCAGGCAGGGGACGCCGTTGACCCCGTGGCCTCACCGCCGGTTCCTTGAAGATATAGGGATGGGGAAGGTGGCCAGTGACGCTCACTGGAGCTTAACGCTGGGGCCATATCTGGGCGCCAGCCTGGCCCATGGACAGAGCACGCTGCCCGGCAACTGCTCGTCCCGTCAGCCTCACAGCGAGTAGCCGCCCGAGCCCGTAGGGTCGGTCGGTCGATCCACAGTGCCCCCGCAGGCAGTCCATTTTCTCTTCTTTACGTCGCCAATCCGCAGCGACCGTCGCTGTCTCAATGCTTAACATCAGTTTTCCCTTGTACACATTTTTTGTGCCATCGACTTAGCAAATCGAACGCAAAAACAGGCGAGGCCGATTGAGCGAACGGGATTAAGAAGAGCGCATCAGCTTCCACGTTCCGATGCGGCAAGGTTACGGAAAATTGCGTCGATCGAGCAGCGGGCCGACAACATCAGAGTGTATTAACTAGCGTAGTAAAGTTCGACGTTCATTCATTTTCGCCACCGGGCGCGGGCTGTTGCTTCGCTCACGGGTTCATCCGATCTACAGCACGGCAGTAACTCTCCACGGCGGCGGGGGGTGGGGGGGCCGTGAGGAACAGGGCCATTCATGCCGGCCACGGTAGAGGGAGGGTGAGTCCGCCGGAAGAGGAGGGATGGTGGGGCAAGCTGTCCTGCATCAAGGGAGGAACGGAGAGGCCTTTCCTTCCCCCACCCAATTACTGAGCTCCATTAATCAGCGGCCATAAAGGATGCCGCAGGGGGGATTACGCACGCTGCTGCTGCTGCTGCGGCGGTTCCTGGCCAAGCCCACGCCGAGGGGTGATGGGAGGGGAGAAGAGCAGCGCCGCCGTCGTCCTCGGGCTGGCACTCGCCTTCTCCTTTGAGAGAGCTCCCCTTCGCCGGAAAGAGGGAGGGAGAGAAGAGTGGGGGCGTTGACCCTTCTCCGGGCTGGTCTGGGAAAGCCGGGGAGGAGAAGAGGGGACAAGGGGAGGGAGAACCGCAGAGACGTCGGGCCATGATGGGATGGGCTGCCAAAGGTGCAGCTGGTCCGATCCCACCGGCGCATTAGGGAGTCAGTCGCAGCGGCCCAACAGGAGACTTCTGCGACATGTCCGGGCGAAAGAGCGGGCTCGGCGTTCATATTTTATGCAATTAAATGGGGCCATAAAAAACAGAATATGCCGGTAGATCTTTTCCGGGAGGGGAAAGAAATAAAAAATAAAAAATAAAAAATCGCGGGGGAGGCTGCACAGATGTCGCAAGGAGAGCCAGGGGAGGGGGGGCCTCGTAGACTGCTTGAGATATACCTGCGCCATTCGGCGTGCAGTCTCTGCTTCCCGTTCTCAAATGGATTGGAGAAGTTCCACAGAGGTGATCTAGAACGAAGAGGAGCTCCACGCCATGGGGCTCTACCTCCTTCCCTTTCCCGCACCGCTGCGTGCACGGCCAGTGGCCGGCGCCGCTAGCGCCGTCAACAGTGTTCCTGTTCCTGCCCAGAAGAAGGCCAGCAGGGCCTGTGAAGCTGGGGGGGAAGTCCCCGGCTCCTCCAAGGAGAGGATTGGCCGTGGGCTGTGGCGGCACCCCCGTCCTCCTGCCTCTCTCTTCCGGGGGGCGTGCCTCTCCCGGCGGAGGTCAGTGGTCGCAGGGGTTATTGGGGGCGGAGCGGACGTGAAGTCGGAAACTTTTGACGTCGGGACGGACTCCGCGGTGCCGGAATTGGTCAAGTTCGTGGATGCTCTGCAGGAGGCCGCGGGCGATGAGGAGGATGGGTTATCCGATGATGAGGATGACTCCATCCCGAAGCGGTGGGTGATCGTTATCCTATGTTTCACCGCCTTCTTGCTCTGCAACATGGACCGTGTACGTGGTGTGAACATTTACTTCCCCCAACTCCATTTGTTTTGACCTCTCCGACATCGAATTCTCCGAAGAGACTGTCTAACTGGCAACGGGGTTCCTTCATTTGCAGGTGAACATGAGCATTGCCATCCTCCCCATGTCAGCGGAGTTTAATTGGAACCCTGCCACAGTAGGCTTGATTCAATCCTCTTTCTTTTGGGGCTACCTCCTTACTCAGGTCGGCGTACCTTCTGTGTAATTGATTTTTTTTTCTCTCCACTAAAGTGGATGTGTTTAGTGGACTTCTTTTTCTTCTTTTCCTTCCCCTAATTGTTACGTTTAGAGGGTTAATCGTGGTAGCCACGGCAAAGATTGTTCACGTTGGTGTGCTTCTAAGTTCAGTCACTAGCTACTTGATCCGGAAAGCTAGTCTGTCAAAGTAGAACCCTCATCGGCGTTTTCCTTCCCGTATAATCATTCCCTGAAGTAGGGTGGCTGTCCAGGTGGCGCGCTTATATAATTTGTCTCAATGAATCTATATTGATGGTTGGGAGAAGACGGACTTTACTTGATCCCAATGGAAATGCCTGACATAAAAAATGCCCACTTGCTTTAATTCCTTGAACGATATTTAAATCTGAGGATGGAAGATTTGGTTTCCGTTTTATCTACAAAGGAACCTTGCCATTCAGAAGAAAAGGCTATCCCTATTTTTTTTGTCTGATCACGCAAGTCGTAATATCTTCTTCTTTTCAAGCCAACAGATTGATGCCACTTGAACACCATGTGGCTACAAATATGAATGATCTGTTGTGAATCACTAGTGTTGCCTTTACTATTCAATTCCTATTACAGCAAAGTCTTCTGCTTCTCATTCTTCTAATATAATGTCTCTCCTGTCATTTTTGATAGATTGCTGGCGGAATATGGGCAGATAAAGTTGGTGGAAAGCGCGTCCTAGGATTTGGAGTTGTTTGGTGGTCCATTGCAACGGTCCTCACGCCTTTGGCAGCGAAGGCAGGATTGCCCTTCTTGCTTATCGTGCGTGCCTTCATGGGTATTGGTGAGGTGAGTTTACGGATTTCAATGTGATCCCAGTGGAAGGAGGAAATGGCGTCCAAGGGCTTTTTAATGCGCATCGATCTGGATATCTGGGGGTTGTAACATGCTATAGTTCTTGTGTCTTCTCCATAATTATTACAGAAATCTTCTATCTGAACTCAAAAT
This sequence comes from Spirodela polyrhiza, assembly GCA_024713555.1. Taxonomy (NCBI): domain Eukaryota; kingdom Viridiplantae; phylum Streptophyta; class Magnoliopsida; order Alismatales; family Araceae; genus Spirodela; species Spirodela polyrhiza. The sequence continues at coordinate 7,716,909 of CM046536.1, read as the reverse complement.
GATTGCATGTCTTGTTTTCAGGGTGTTGCCATGCCCGCTATGAATACTATTCTATCAAAGTGGGTCCCTGTCTCGGAGAGGAGCAGGTCATTGGCCCTAGTATATAGCGGAATGTACCTTGGATCAGTAACCGGGTTGGCCTTTTCGCCGCTTTTGATTCACAGCTTTGGCTGGTCTTCAGTGTTTTACTCCTTTGGCTCTCTTGGATCTGTCTGGCTCGTTATATGGCTTAATAAGGTACACGATTTATGCATTACGAAATTGCTTCTGATTATAACGAGTATAGTCTCAAGTGTTTACACATTTTCTGTCAGTACTCCAATCAAGTGCTTGCTTGCGATCCTTTTTTATAGTCCATAAGCAAAAAAAAAATTTCCCTCCTTCTCTGTGGCAGGCGTACAGCTCACCTCTTGAAGACCCTGACCTTAGCTCTGAAGAAAAAAAGCTTCTTCTTGGGAACAACGTTTCCAAGGAGCCAGTCACCGCAATACCCTGGAGGGAGATCTTATCAAAGCCTCCTGTTTGGGCCCTCATAGTTTCCCACTTTTGCCATAACTGGGGAACATTCATCCTTCTCACTTGGATGCCAACATATTACCATCAGGTAGCCAACTTTTCTATTTCCTGGAATATATATCATGCGTCTGTATGCCCAAATACTTCTAAATGCATTAGAGGCCAATGAATGTTGGAGCTGGAAAATACTATTTTCACAAGTGTTTTTGTCAATAAGTTCTCATTGGATGCTCTTCTGAGATGTCACCCAGCTGGCATTTTCAGTTCATCACTTTGTAGTTTCGTTCTTCTTACTTTGTCTATTGGCATCAATGATTACGTTCTGGATTCTACGTCCGGGACACCTGGGTCAGGTTCATCAAGGAAAATAGCACGGTGAATCGCGCAAGAGAATAAACTGCCAGATGAAGCAAACAAAAGAAGATAATTAGCCCAAGGTTGGAGACGTTATATCTGTAAACCATCACCCGAAAAGTCAGCAACTAAGTCAAGATACATTTTTTTGATGAAGGTTAAAGTGCGCATTTTGTCTACTGTGTAGACGTAGGAACATGGTCCGATGGCATAATTAGATGGCGGCAGTGTATCTGTTGCGACCTTTTGACATTTGGAAAACATGGATGGAGAGATTATGCAAAGGTTTTTCTGGCTAGCAATTCAGTAGGAAAATTAAAAAAAGGATAGAGAATTAGCAGATCTCATGTCTTTTGGAGAAATTTAGATTGGCAACAGAGATCTATTTAGCCGTTGTCATTGATGATTTACATAATCTCAGGGAGAAAGGACAGGGAAGGTCCTCTGGTTGACTAGCTTAAGTTGAGAAACGTGGAGACGTCAAAGCTATTGACAGAGATATCACTTTAAGAAGATTTCAGTATGCCTTGTTTATGAGACATGGAAATGAGAATGTTAAGCTTCTGCATAAAGCATTTCCATGTATGCAGCTTTATAACCTGATTTTGAAGCTGGAATGATTAATAATAAATTTTATTTCTTCATATAGACAATGGGCAACCTAATTCATCAACTAACAGCCGTTGAACTTGATGAACTCATCAATGCTCGATATTATAGTGTACACTCGCTGTTGATTATTGCTCTCGATTGCTTTACATGCTGAAATCTATAATAACGTTTTCTCTCCGTTTTTCTTCTAACAAAATGAATACCAGGTCTTAAAGTTCAACCTCACCGAGTCGGGGCTTTTCTGTGTTCTTCCCTGGCTCACAATGGCACTTTCTGCTAATCTTGGTGGATGGATTGCAGATTCTCTCGTGAGTAAAGGATTATCTGTTACGATCGTTCGCAAGGTATGGGCTTTTATCGCAGCCTGTGACTGGAAAATTTAGAATTTACTTATGCCAGATTGTGCTTTTGTTATCTATCTTATAGGGCACGACACACTCAAGTTTTATGGACTATTTTTCTGCATAGAAAAGATCGGGATGCTCGTTGGGTTTTTGCTATAGTTCCTTCGGTGGCCTTGTTATGCCGTTGCTCCCCGTTTTAAACTCTATAGGGAGTGAAAGTAAAAAAATGTTCAAATTAATTATCATTATGCTCCATGAGTGGATTTACGCCTGGAAAACCAAATTACCAATGTTGCCCCTGTGCATTGCCATGGCCCCCTAGAATCGAGGAATTATGATCGTATTTCAGAACCAACCTAATCCATTGAGCCCAATCCTTCTGGGTTCTCTGCATCCTCCCCCTACTTTTATCTTTGTTTTTCTCAATATGATTAGTTTCTCTTGATCAGAATTGTTAATGAAGCCATCAGGATTGTGTTGTAATCCTTGGCACTTAAAAGACCTGCAGCTAACTTTCTACAGCTCTACATTTTCCCTTGAAAGAATTTAGATTCCGGCATCCTTCTAGTGGTGCAGTAGCAGCCTATCATTTATTTATCTTAATTTTCTCGTTATTTTCGCTACTACATCTGCTGAAGGTAAATCAACTCCCTTCCGAGTGTTGGGAGAAATTATTTGAAACTTGCTTATTCTGATTGATTTTCCTTGGTTATGGATTCGAATCCGTGCAGATCATGCAGTCAATTGGATTTCTTGGTCCGGCATTCTTCTTAACTCAGCTAAGCCACGTTGACTCTCCCGCAATGGCAATACTATGCATGGCATGCAGCCAGGTTACTTCTATCGCATCCAATTCGTGCTTACATTAAGCCTCTGACTTGTTCTCGTTTCAGATTGTCAACATCATGCGATTTCATGCCATTGATACTCTCTTACTCTCTCTCTCTCTCTCTCTCTCTCTCTCATAACCTTGTGAATGCCATTAGATATTATGATGGCCGTGATTGTTATCGGAATGTGCCCTTTGGAAGCACAAGACCTCGTATCTTACCTTCACATGTCCTTGCTAGACGGGCGACGTTCCCTTTTTCCTGGAGTCGTTCAATCTGAGTCAATATATGCTACATAACATTTTAAAAAGTGCCCAAATGCTTCTTTTAATTTTTCTATGATGTCTTAATATTACATTGAATTTAAGTATCGAACGTTTCGACAGCATATTTCTGCGTGGTTGTCCGAGATCTTCTTGCGGCATGTAGCATTTCCCAGGTCAAGAACTCATTTTTTTTCGCACTCATCTTACAGGGAATGGATGCATTCTCCCAGTCAGGTCTTTACTCAAACCACCAGGACCTCGCGCCCCGTTATTCTGTGAGTACCAATCAGCGCGTTCTTATATTCGTCTCATCTGCATACTTGCGTCCTGATGAACCCATTACCTTCTGGGTTGACATGGAGCTTGAGATTCTTTGGATTATTGTCTTCTGTCGCATTTAATCGGTTTATTTCCTTGATCGTGCATCATATCTTGATACGTCGGAGCGAGCCCTGACGTGCTGTCCGAAATCCGGCGCAGGGAGTGCTGCTTGGTCTTTCGAACACCGCCGGGGTCCTGGCGGGCGTCTTCGGCACGGCGGCGACGGGCTATTTGCTGCAGCATGGTTCGTTGAGATATCTTTTTATGAGAAACGAGCGAGCTGCTAATGGCCGATCGCTCCATCTTCCTGTCCGAAGACTAACCGGCTGCGTGTTGTTGGGTGCAACGACGACGAATTTCAGGCTCGTGGGATGACGTCTTCGGGGTCTCTGTTACCCTTTACATCGTCGGAACCGTGGTGTGGAATCTCTTCTCGACCGGGGAGAAGATCGTGGATTGAGGCGGAGAAGATTAGTCATCATCCATGCGAGGGTACGCACAGGGGCGGAGATCCAGAGGCCGCAATAAGAAGAGGAACCGGGGCGTCCGGTGAAGCGATTTCGGAGCATTCTTGGAGCACAGATAGGAAACCTAGGCGAAATCCTGCGGCGGGAGAACGGGGAAGCTCGGGCGCGAGATCACTTACGTGAACGCCGAGCCATTGCTGGGCGCTGTGGAAGGAAGATGCGGACAGAAGTTGGGGGCTAGAACCCCGAAAATGACAGTTTTGCTAGGTTTCCATTATCATGTACATCTGTAAAAAAAATCTTCACATTTGATTTGTAGAAAGACGCTGCAGACTGGGCAGCAGTGATTACGATACAGTCGATGGAGTCATGCCGATTGGTTGGAAAATTTTCTACCCACCCATGTTCGGCTTCTTGGCGATCTCTTGCGTCGGCATGAAGAAGAAAGAGAGGGGAGTCGTCGGCTATCGAGGGGAGAGGGGGCTTGCTTGAAACGTGTGATTTTTGTCTGAATGCATGGGGATTTACAGGGAGATGCTTGTGATCCTAAGACAACCTCCTGGAGGAGGAGTTTATGAACCTGATACAGTCCTCAATGGCCTCGGCGTGGTGGGATTCCCGGGGCGGAGGGAGCTGCCTCGAGCTGGTCTTCGGGGACACCTTGGCCGAGGAGCTCCTCCGCCGGGAGATGTAGCTCAGCGCCTGCACCACGCTGCCTCCGACGAACCTGAGCAGCCTGAGGGCTCTTCGGCACACGCAGTGGCCTGAGGACCTCGGTCCCCTCTTCTGCGGCGCGGCGGCGCTCCGGCCGGTGGTGCGGTAGCCGGACCTCAGGAGAACGGCGGGCTTCTCGCTGAGGTCTGGGCTGAGCAACGCCCCTCGCCTGCTTCCATTTCTCGCCGCCATGGCTTCTCTCCTTTTGGCCCAACGCGGTACACTCCCTCCGTGGGGAGATCTCGAAGGATCTGGAGAGAGATGAAGACAGGAGATGGATCCGGAGAGAGATGAAGACAGGAGATGGATCCGGAGGTAGACTGCTGGGGGGGGGGGGCGGTGGAGCAGGAGGGCGACTGGTATTTATTGTGGGGGGAGGGGGGGGGCGCGGCGGGCCTGGAGACGTTTAGTGCCAAGAAAGTGAGAGAACGATAAAGCGTCGCCGATAGATAGAGAGGGACTGGAGGGCAGGCAGCGAGAAGACTTGTCGCGGGTCTGCGCCGCCGGTCCTGGGGAGGAACGAGGAGGAGTTGCACTGTCGCCGTCGCGGTGGTGGAGAATCGGCGGCATTGAAGAAGGGCGGAGGGCGGTCATGAAAGAGTGAATCATCGACAAGACCCTTCTGGCATTTCTTTCGAGGTGCGCTTCCCCCGCCCCTTTTCTTTTGACGTGCCGGCCTTGACTCCTCTCCTGGACTGGCTCGCGCAGCGCCTCCGCTCAGTCCTCTCCTCCGCCCGTCGGCTGTCATCGAGAGAGAGAGAGAGCTGCCGGTCGCGAAGCTGGGCCCCTTCCATGCATGTCCCAATGACGTAAAGCGGCGGTGGGCATTGAGAGCTTGGCCTCCTCTTACTTTACTCGTGTGTGTGGTAGAACGAGCGTTGACCGAGAGAGGAAGAGGAGAGCACCCTGGAGGGGACGGATCCTCTCTTTCCTCGAGGACCCCGTGCCGTACCCACCTCGGGAGACCCTCCATGCAGCCCGGCCGCCCTCCAGTGACGCATTGCCACGTAATCTCGTCATGTCGCACAGCTAGCATGCCCCCCTCTCTCTCTCTCTCTCTCTCTCTCTCTCCATGCAGGTGGATCAAAGTACGTACGACCCATTTGACCGACCTTTCTGGGGACGATCACAACTCCGGATCGCTCTCTTCCGAGAATCCATTAATCGGGCGCTTCGCCCGCTGCTCGAAGAGAAGATGACGACATGATGATCAGCGGCGCCTCCTCGCTCAGGTTGGGCATCTCCCAAGATAAACAGCGAGAGAGAGAGAGAGAGAGAGAGAGAATTTTTTCAACGGACCAGCAGCAACTCGCCACCACTGGCTAGGACATCGTCCACGAAGCCCTCCACCTCTCGCTCGTCCTTGAAGGGGCAGGGTTCTTCAAGATCGCTGTCCAGGTTATACCAGCGGCCGTCGATCCTTCGTAGAGCGACCCAGTGTCTGCTCTTCCAGAGCCCGGCGAGCTTCCTCACCGGCACATTCAACAAGATGCCCTCCAATGGGGGCGCCGCCGCCGCCGCCGCCGGCTCTCCGGGGCCACCGAGGCCGATCGAGGAAGCTCCGCGCCGACGGTCGTGCCACAGCACCCTCCTGCCCCGGCTCTCCAGCGCCGCAATCAGCACGTTCACGTCGTAGTTCCCGGTCAACCTGTTATGGTGCGGGCGAAACACCACGGACAGCGGGTTCCACGGGCTTGACTCCTCCGGATCGTCAGCGACGAGCTTCTCCGCGATCGCGTCCAACTCCGCCCGAGAGAAGGAGTCCCCCGCCTGAAACGCGGCCCCAGATTCTGATTACCCTTACAGATGACATGAAATCCAGAAGAAGACGAAGAAGTACCTGGTCTCTCGCACACATATTATTGCCGTCAGAAACCAGTAAACAGTGCCAAACAGACGTGGGTTAGCAGCCTATTCTTCCTTCTTCTTCTTCTTCTTCTTCTTCTTCTTCTTCTTCTTCTTCTTCTTCTTCTTCTTCTAAGGTTAATTAGTATCCATTACATCCCTCGGGTGGGTTCATACTGCAAATCCTCGCAAAGAAAACCTTCCGAAGAAGGAAGACGCGAGGCCAAATGGGAACGATGAAACAAGAGCAAGCCCGCAGATCAGTTTTTTAAAACTGATTCCGTTCCCTGGATCTCGCAGAGGAACCGTCGTGATGAAGAAAAATCACAGCCGACGCCTCTTCGAGGATGTTTGCCCTGCTGTTTCTATCTCTCGCTGTTTATTAGGCATGAATCTTATGGGATCCTCAAATGGCTACGGTCTACTTCGGTCACCGTGATCCAGAACAAACGCATGATCAAACTATCACAAGAACAGTAATGTAAAATCAACCATCTCATACGTCTCCTTTTTCTCCAATAACTACGAAAAATACTTTCATAAGATTCATGCAATCTCAGTTACTATGATCCAACAGTTGAAGCAGCGGACACGATGAACAGAGGAATGTCCCACAATATCACAGTGACTTAGTTGAAAAAGGAAAGCAGTCCATTCTGTAGACGACCGCCATGCCATCGCTATTTAAATTGAAGGGGAAGAGTTGAGAGAATTGAAATCAGGCCAAGTAAAGCAAGAAAACTAACAAGATGGGGCTGGCTGAAGCACAAAATGCTAGAAGGTCGACATGAGAAAAGTCGGGAGAAGATCATCGATAAGATGGCTCTACAAAAGAAATAAAAGCCAGAGCACCAGGGCAAGATTATATATAGATATATATATCGCGGGTAAACTTCGGAGAACTGATAAAGAGATTTAGCAATATGTTTATGAGTAGAAGCCCTAAGAGCAGAACAGAAAAGAGCAAAGGAAGACAGAAATAGATATATCATGCATATTCAACGTATACATGACTTATGATGCGGTGGAATGCGTGCTCCCAGCCAAAACTAGACACAATGATGATTACGGGGATTAATGGAGAAAATGACTATTTTCTATTCCGAGGGATCTTTTATGTGGTAGATCATCAATAATGTCCCATCCGGCCCACTCATCAAAGTTTTCAAGTGTTTTCTAGTAATCTGATTTTTGGATGAGAACAAAAAGATTAATTTTCCAGTTTGTACTCTTCGTAGGGAGTTGAATTCGCTGTGAAGAACGTGAATATATATGGCATGAAAACGAATGTTCCCAACACCCTTTCCATCATTATGCCTTCGATCCGTATAACATTTTTCAGCATCAGATTTCAAAAGGCCCTCAAATGAAGTTCGTAGACTATTCTTTCAGGTGTTCTTCGCTATTCGTATTCTCTGTTTCCCACTGTACCTGTGCGTGATCTCCCTGTTTTCGCAAAACTTCAAGATCAAATAACTATTACCTCTTGATTCTCTTCTTCTTTTGAAATGGTTCCTCATCCCCTCTTTCGCCAAGAAAAAATATTCAATTTCCTTCGTCTTATAAAATTTACCACTGGAACAAAAATTATGTATCAAATTATTAACGATGATTTGGAACGGGGATAATATACATGTTTGGGTACCCCAAAAAAGAGAAAAAAAAACCATCGGGAATAACACCCCAGTTCCAAGTTAAAATTCAGAATAAAATTATCCGCAGGGGCTTATTCCTTCTCCCAAAAAAAACTAAAAGACTGAATTCCACAGTTCTCGTTTGCTTCCCCATTGCCGACAACAATCGATCCCCTCAGAGAGTTCTGTAACAGTAGTTTCCAGGCTATGGCGATGGAAAATGGCAGCGGATGATGCGAGTCCAAAGAGGAAGAAAAATCAAGAAAGATCCATGCCCAAAAGAACAGCTACGTAGGTTTGCCTATCAGCCGCCGACAATTTTGAACCACCATTTTCTTCGCAATTAGGACGAAAGCACATGAGTTCGCGCACGTCCTCTCAGAGTGAGATGGGGGAACGTTCGGGTGAGAAGATCGCAATCCTCTTCTTATTCTTCTTCTTCTTCATTTCCCAATTTTCACTCTCAGAAGAAAAAAGAGAGAACCGAGATGACCACGATCTCCGGGATTTTTGCATGACAGAGGAATCGGAAAATAGAACAAAACGAGGCGTCCGGGGAAGCCAAAACCTGGAGGAGGTTGTTAAGAGCGTGCAGCAGGCAGAATTGCAGCCTCTGCTTCTCGTGGTAGATCGGTCGTTCCTCTTCCATGCCTCCCACTCCGCCCGCCCCGCCACAATATCCGCCGGACGGCAGCTCCGAGCTCTTGCTTGAAAACGGGCTCTTGCTCCACCGGAGAGGAAGAAGAATACGAGGAGGAGGAGGAGGAGGAGGAGGAGATCGAGAAGGAGGGGGATAAGAACGGGCGATCCCTCCCCGCAGACGAAGGAGATCGGGACAGCAGTTCCTCTTCTCGATCTGCGCCGACGGCCAGTCCTCCGTACGCAATTATTGATATACCCTCATCTGAGCGTTTAATTTTGTGTCCGTGCCCTCCCAGGTGTTGGCTTTTCTACTCGTGCAGAGCCATCGTCGTCCTCCCGAGCTCACACCGACGCAGACGCTTGGAGCTCGAGGTCATGCACCCTGTTCTTCTCCCTTTCTGCATGCTCTCTCTGCACGCAAGAGGGCACGGGAAGGCGGGGGAGAAGGTGGGCCGAGGTCTCCAGGTCGATCCCAACAACTGCGACGAGGCTCCCGCCGGAGCGAGGTCACAGATTTCTCCGGACCCGCGACGGATCGCAACACAAACTCGTCTTTTTACCTGCCTCTCCAGGGTGAACGAAAGAATACTCATTTAAAACCCACCGGAGCCCTTCGGCGAAAGGAACAACGAATACCACCCCACTCCAGTTGATTATTTTGACGCCGGTGTAATGGAAGCTGATGTAAAAAATGATAATGACGAGATAAGAGACCTACAGTTTCACCACAGAGAACGTAAGTTAACCCACCTAGGAAAGGAAAAAAGATTAAGAGGGCTCTCCAGCCAGTCAACCTGACTGGGCACAGAACCCAGTCTGTGGTCTCTAAGATCCAAACACAGGACTCGACTTCAAAAAAATCTTCACCATCGCCAAGAACTGAAACTGGGCACATGGGAGCCCAGGCTGTAAGCCAGCCCCCACCTTAAAATGAGGCAAATGGTAACCAAAAAGTTCTATCACAGCCTGAATTATTCGCCAGGGGGGTCGGATCCTAGGAGACTGCAGAGCTGTGGGAGTGGTTTTCTGAGGAAGAATTAAGAGGCGTAGACGGTGACAGGTGTGGGGAAGACATTTCCAGAGACCTTGAACAGGATGGGTTCCAGGGGAGATACTCCTCCCCCAAGTGTCAAAAAAACAGTGTGTTTTTAAGTGGAATCATTCGTACATTTTCATCCGAAAGAATCATCCAGGCTGAGAGCAGCTCTGGGTAGCCTGCAGAGAAACTCGTGGCCTAAAACACGCAGGTTTACGAGTGCACACACAAAATCACAAGAAAAGGAAGAACAACCAGTGTTACCGAGCAGAAGGCGGAGTTTGCAGAGCTCCACACTTTTCTGGATCCTTGGATTCAGTGGGTGGGAGCCTCGGGCTGATAACAACTCGTCAAAGATACACACTCATCCCGGCCTAGCAATAAAACCACGGAGCAACCATAGTGATTATAGCAAATACCCATCGCATGGAGACATTTAATTGACGAGAAAGGGCATTATGGGGTCCTTGCGTTGATAGACGGCAATAAAACTCGCATACACAACCCAGTAACATTGATTGGAAACGCAGGATATACACACAGAGAGTAGGAACAGAATTTGGCTGTGGGCATGGCGGATTATTCGTCCCCGCCTCCCCACCCAAATGCTGAATCAAAAGAAGGAAGAAAAACGAGAAATCCATGGTAGCTGTCAGTCAGGAATCAGTAATCATCACGATGGTCGCTGTAATCACCCCTCCCCATCCGGTCACCCTCCGTCCTCTCCGGGAGTTTCTCCTCCCTGTACTTCAATCCTTCTCGCAGCGTCAGACCTCCAAAGGTCCCAGAAACTGCTCCCGCTGCCGACCCAGAGCCCGATCCCATCTTGCTAGGATCCCTCGGTTTCTGGTCGTAAGAAGATCCCGAGGTGTAATCCACGGGGGCTGAGGGACCACTAGGTGCTCCATACACAGACGCGCCGTCGTAATAAGGCCGAGCGGGGGGCGGCGGGGCTGAGTAATACCCGCCAGAGTAGTATCCCGAGTACGGATCTGAGTAGCTGCCGCGCGGGTACTGGGAAGACAATGGTGGGGGCTGGTTATGAACGTAGGGAGGGGGAGGTGATGGTGCATAGCCACGATAATCGTGGACGGATGAAGGAGGGGGCATGTGGGGCGGCGGAGGCGGGGCACTGGAGTAGTAGAAGCTGGGGGAGGGTGGGACGTGGTATTCCGACGGCACCATAGGGGGCGCAGGTGGCTCCGGCGGAGAAACCTCCCGAATGACGACCTTTATCCGTACCTTCCCCTGGGGTCGACCTGATGGCCGGCGGAGCTCGAGCGTTCTGATGGGGACGGGCCCTAATCCGATGCCGCTGCCGCTGCCGTCCGGGAAATGCTCGACCAATTCCCAAAGTGGAGCGCGGACGGTGCCCACGAGGGGCTTCGAGGTCTCCGAGGGCTTGGAATGGAAGATCTCGAGGGTGAGGACGACGTCACCGGCGTGAGGTACGGGGAGGGAGAAGCGCTCGTTCCACACGGGACGGGTGGAGCCGGAGTCATCGGCCTTGGTGGTGACGCGGCGGTCCGGATCGAGGTAGAGAACAGCGCAGGGCTTGAGGTCGCCGCGGCGCCAGTTGACGTTCTTCAGGTGCTTGGCGGAGACGACGGTGATCTCGGCCTCCAGAGGGAGAGGCTTCGACGGCGGGGAGGGAGAAGACGAGGGAGGAGGGGCCCGATGAGGCGGAGAAGCCATGGCGGCGGATGAATCCCCCTCCGTTAGGGTTCCGATCGACCTCCGATCGCGGCCGCGGTGGAGCGTAGGAAGGATACCTGTTGCGGATCGGAAAACCCTGCTTTCCCCTTCGCGGCGGACTCGAGGAGAAGAAGAAGAAGATGGGGGCAGGTATTAGGATAAAATGACGGATTTATCCCCCTTAGACTTATCAACGGGGCCAATCCTGACCAGACCCGGACCCGCGGACGGCTCGACCCTGGTCCCGCCAGCGTCCTCCCGGGTCCGAGCCGCCCCGGACCCGACGCTAGACGACAAATGTTGAAAAAATTTGTCCTTACCTCGGCGACCCCGTGTGCCCACGTCAGCATTTAATAATAGCCCATTGCTATGTTTTATAATCGTCGGATCAAGAAATTATCGGCCCTCTCTCTTTCTGCGTAGAGCATAAAAAAGGCAAGAACTTTTTCTGTTCGGAATGCATTCTGGGCAGAATGCTACGTCACAAACCCAGAGATCGGCCTCATTCGCTGGCCGTCTTCTCCATTTTCCCCTTCTTTTTTTTCTGCAATTTTTTTACATCTGTTAATGGGTGGGGACGAATCTCCAGGACGGGCGTGCTGGGCCGTCAGAATCGGAGGTTCCCTTCGTCTGAGCTCCGTTCAGTTGGGAAAACGAGCCCATAAAAAAAGCGGACTTTTAAGCGGCAACCGGCACCCCCCATCTCTCTCTCTCTCTCTCACGCAATCCAAGGCTGCCGCTGCGGCATATCTTGGAGCAACGTGCCCGGTGGAGTGAGCCAGTCTCCTCCGTCTCGTGTCCGCCGTCAACTACCCTTCGAAGGCCGAGAGGAGGAGAAGAGAAGATCCGAGGGCCAGGGCGCCGCTCTCTCTCTCTCTCTCTCTCTCTCTCGCTCACTCGCCTCCGCTGGGTCTGCGACCATCTCTGCTGGCTGGGCGGACAACTGTGCGGGGAAGGTTTTACGCGTTCAGAGGAGAGGAGCGAGCGAGAAGCAGGGCGGATTCTGCGAATCTCGAGGGCTCTCCGCCGGTCTCCGCCTTGCCCGCGGTAACCTCCCTCCCGCCGTCTGGCATTCTCTTCCTGTTCTTCTTCAGACTTCCTACCAACAGGGGGGGGATCCCGAAGAGGGTGTTAGGGGGCGTCTGCGTGGGGGGCGATGCGGGGGGATTGGGGCGGGCGCGTCCTGCTCCTCCTCCGATATGCGCGCTGGTGCTTGCCGGAGTAGGGGGGGGGGGGGGGGGATCGTATTTATCATGGAGAGGGAGGGGGAGGGGGTGCCCGTCTTCACCCTCGGTGGTGTCTCGCCTTCTCCCAGTGTGCTGGTGGAGGTGGAGGTGGAGGGATCTCGTGGTGCGGCTCAAATTCTGATCCCGGGTGGGAAGACGGAGGAGGAGGAGGGTAGGAAAGCAGGCAGGTGAATCCCCGACCAGGTTTCCATCCGCTTCTTCTCCTGCTCACTGACTGAACTGAATGCCTGGATTCTTCCGCCATCCCCGATTCTGCTTATTCCCAGTCTTCTGTTATCGCCGGCGTCGTCGCCGCGTTCCGGGGAGGACGGAGGAACCTACCTTCGTCGATCATCGATCAGTCACTCGGAAAAGCCCGGAGCAAGTCTTCCTTCCTTCCTTCCCTCCCATGGATCGCATCGCCCCTCCATCACAGCTGTCCCTCCGACAAGTTGATTCTATCATTTACTCGGCGACCTCCCCGTCTCCACCCCAGCGACGATGGAGGAGAGAGGGAGAGAGAGAGAGAAGATTCCCATGCTGATCTTCATCGTCACCAGTCTTCGGGGCATTAATGGGGCGGCACACCGCCCCCTTGCTGAATCTGGTCTCCGGATAATATCTGGCCCGAAATCTGCCGGTGCGGCGGAAGATACCTCCTTTAATAATTCATCCCATTTCTCAGATTTTTTTAGCTCTCCAGCCCTCTCCTCCGGTGGACATCGTCGTCTTCTTCCTCCCCTCACGGCCACTGCTCACTGCAGTCCATGTCGCCCGGTCGGTTTCTGGGCCGCACCGCCGCCTGTCGTATCCCGGGCATTTCAACGGGCGCTCGCTGACCACGCTCAGTCCCAGCTGACCCTGCTGCGCCGGCTTTCCTGGGTGTCCATCCCCACGCTGACTTTCTGAACCTCGACTTCTTCCGCACCATACATGCCCTTCCGTGGGCATCGAATCCCTTCAGTTCGCAGCCAGCGTCCTTGTTCGTCTTCTCCCCGCTGTTCAGGTCTCCCGCGAGGGAGGAAGGCGGGGAAGCAGAATAGAAGGGTCTCTCTCGTGCTGCCGCCCGAATGCTCTATCTGGCTCACTTCACCCGCGCGCTCTGTCGACTGTGTCCTCTTTCTGCGGCTCGATTCGATCCACGGCATCGTGAATTCTGTTCTATTCTCTTCTCTTCTCGCAGAGCGGGTCCATAGAACAAGACGGCGGATAGATCGATGGAGATAGAGGACGATCGCTACACGAAGGATGGGACTGTGGATAGGCGGGGGAACCCGGCCGACAAGACCAGAACCGGCAACTGGAGGACCAGCCCTTACATTCTCGGTAGTCTCGGCACGCCTGCTCGTCCTCCCCCCCTCCCCCCTGCCGCCTCCGGCGAATTGACCGGCGAGGTCGCCCGTTCATCGTTTGCGCAGGGACCGAGTGCTGCGAGCGGCTGGCGTACTACGGGATGAGCACCAACCTCGTGAACTACCTCAAGAACCGCCTCAACCAGGGCAACGCGACGGCTGCCAACAACGTCACCAACTGGTCCGGGACCTGCTACATCATGCCTCTGGTCGGCGCCTTCGTCGCCGACGCCTATCTCGGAAGATACCTGACGATCGCCAGCTTCATGATGATCTACATTCTGGTAGAGACCGACCGACCGACCTTACTACTTCCCACTGTTCCATGGCATACGACGGCGGGCGGACGGCCGGACGGACCGACTCATGGAGGATTTCCGGTGGTGGTGATTCCGCGCAGGGGCTGACGCTGTTGACGCTGTCGGCGTCTGTGAGAGGGCTCAGACCCCCCTGCGATGACGGCGTCTGCCGCCCGAGCGGGGCGCAGACGGGGGCACTCTTCGTGGCCCTGTACCTCATCGCCCTCGGCACGGGAGGGATCAAGCCCTGCGTCTCCTCCTTCGGGGCGGACCAGTTCGACGAGACGGACGGGGAGGAGAAGAAGAGGAAGAGCTCCTTCTTCAACTGGTTCTACTTCTCCATCAACCTGGGGGCCCTGGTGGCCTCCTCCGTGCTGGTCTGGATTCAGATGAACGTGGGATGGGGATGGGGGTTCGGCATTCCGGCCGTGACGATGGCCATCGCCGTCCTCTTCTTCTTCTCCGGGTCCCGCCTGTACCGCCACCAGAAGCCCGGGGGGAGCCCCCTGACGCGGATCGCCCAGGTCCTCGTCGCGTCCTTGAGGAAATGGAGCGCCGAGGTGCCCGCCGACAAGACTCTCCTCTACGAGCTCGGGGACAAGGAGTCCGCCATTGAAGGGAGCAGGAAGCTCCAGCACACGGACCAGTTCGGGTAGGCGTTTCCTCTCCTTCTTCCTCCAGAGTGAATGAATCCACCCATCCATCCATCCATCCGTTCATCGAAACGCTGAACTGAACCCTCTTTTTTCCATGGCCGGCAGCTTCCTGGACAGGGCGGCGGTGGACACCCGCGCGGACGCGGCGGCGCCGGCGGACCCGTGGCGGCTCTGCACGGTGACCCAGGTGGAGGAGCTGAAGACGGTGGTCAAGCTGCTGCCGATATGGGCGAGCGGGATCGTCTTCTCGACGGTGTACAGCCAGATGAGCACCATGTTCGTGCTGCAGGGCAACACCCTGGACCCCAGCATGGGCCCCCACTTCAAGATCCCGGCGGCGTCGCTCTCCATCTTCGACACCCTCAGCGTCATCGTCTGGGTCCCCTTGTACGACCGCGTGATCGTCCCCGCCGCCCGCCGGTTCACCGGCGACGAGCGCGGCTTCAGCCAGCTCACCCGGATGGGGATCGGCCTCGTCGTCTCCATCTTCGCCATGGTGGCGGCCGGCGTGCTCGAGCTCGTGCGGCTGCGCATGGTGCAGCGGCACGGCTACTACGACCTGGAGCAGCTGCCGCTGTCCATCTTCTGGCAGGTGCCGCAGTACTTCATCATCGGCGCCGCAGAGGTCTTCACCTTCATCGGACAGCTCGAGTTCTTCTACGACCAGGCGCCGGACGCCATGCGCAGCATGTGCTCCGCCCTGTCCCTCACCACCGTCGCGCTGGGCAACTACCTCAGCACGCTGCTGGTCACCATCGTCACCCACACGACCACCCGGAACGGGGAGCTCGGGTGGATCCCCGACAACCTCAACAGGGGCCACCTCGACTACTTCTACTGGCTCCTGGCCGTCCTCAGCCTGCTCAACGTCGCCGTCTACCTCCTCATCGCCCGCTGGTATACCTACAAGAAGACCACCACCGCCTAGATTAGATTCCCCGAAGGTAAGCCCCTCCGATCAACGCTCTCGGCGGGTCCATTCGAAGCATCCACCATCTCGTCTTCTTCCTCAAAAACCTGTATATATATATATATCCATCCGCCCGTACTTCGCCCCCCAAGCACCGCCCTTGCTTCCCTCTTTCGGGCTGTATGCAATGAAATGCCACTGGACATGGTGATCCCGTCCAATGCTTTCCGATCGGCTAGCCGCTGCCCGCCCTACACAGAAAGAACGATGAGAAGAACAGGAGCATGATGTCGCCGGGCTCTGTCAAAAGTTCTCATCCGTCAAATAAAGTCACCACCCTGCATGCGTCATCTTGACGGAGAAGAGCTCACCTCCGGCATGCGAGACCTCGATGGATGAGAAGCAGGAGTCGGCGCCTCCCCGGATGCCTGCCGGCATGACGAGGTTCCCTCCGCCATGGCGGGAGCGTTCTTGAAGATCATGTTTAGGTCGGGCGAATCCTCGGTCGGACTACTGCCCTGACGAGTATGCCCCAAGTGACCACCGTCGGGGTGATGCTGCGGGCCAAGAGGTTGTTAAGCAGCTCCACGGCCTCGGAGGTCTTGCTGCGAGAGCAGAGCCCCTTCAGGGCGATGTTGTAGGAGACGACGTCCGGCTCTAGCCCCACCCTCTCCATCTCGGACCAGATCGACGACGCCCTCTTGAAGTCCCCGACGCCATGAAGCCCGTCCATCAGCAGATTGTGGGTCACCAGGTTAGGGGAAAAGTCCCTGTTCTTCTTCATCTTGAAGAAGACCAGCAGCGCCGCCTCCGTTCTTCCGGCCGCGCAGAGCCCGCGGATGAGAATGTTGTGCGCGACGACGTCGGCCTCGAGGCCCTCGTTCAGGACCAGGTTCCATATCCCCAGGGCGGCGTCCAGCTTCTTATCCTGGGAAAGGCCGTCCATCAGCGTGCTGTAGGTGACCAGATCGGGCTTCAGACCCTTCTCCACCATCTCCTTGGCAAAATCCGCAGCCTCGCTGAACCTGCTCGCCTTGCAGAGACCGTTGATGACGGTGTTGTAGGTGGCGACGGTAGGGGGGCACTTCCCGGCCTCCATCTCCCTGAGGAGCTCGACGGCGCGCGGGACCTGAGAGTCCTTAAAGAAGCCGTTCATCAGCGAGTTGTAGACGTGGGCGTTGGGTTTTTGGCCGCGGGCGATCATCCGGTCGAAGAGCCGCACCGCCTCCTGCAGTAGCTTGTGCCTGCACAGGCCGCTGATCAGAGAGGAGTAGGCGAACAGATCCAGATCCTTGCCCCCCTCCTCTGCATCCGCAAGAACCCGCAGAGACTTGTTGACGTAGCCCCTTTCGCACAGGCCGTGGATCAGAATCCCGTAAGTGGTGGAATCTGGAAGGCAGCTGCCGTCCTCCTTCAAGCTCTCCCATACGGCGTCCGCTTCTTCCACCCTGCTCTTCTCTAGCAGGGCCTTGATCGTCACGTTGTAGCTGACGACACTGCGCCTCCCCTCCCTTCCCATCTGCTCGAACAAGGCGAGGCAGTCGTCGATCCGACCGACCAGGCAGAACCCGGCGAGCAGAGAGTTGCAGATGGCGCTGTCGGGGGCCACCCCGCTCCGGGTCATCGACGAGGATACCCGGCAAGCGCCGTCCACGTCCCCGGATTTGCACAGCCCGTGAATCAAGCTCCCGTACGTGAAGTGGTCGGGACGGTGGTCGCTCGCCGCCAGCTTCTCCCACACAGCCATCGCCTCCGCAAACTTGCCGAGCTTGCAGAACCCGTTCAACAGGATGTTGTACGTCGCCAGATTCGGAGAAACGGAAGAGTCCTTGCTCAACCTTTCCCAGACCTTCATCCCCTCCTCACACTCACCCTCCTTGAAGAACCCGTCGATCAACACATTGTAGCAAACTACGTCGGGGGCGACATCGTTCTCGAGCATTTCGTCGAACAGCTCAAGGGCGCGCAACAGATCGCCGGCCTTCACCAGCCTGGAAATCACAGTGCCGTAGGTGACGCAGTTCGGCCGCAGCCCGCGGCGGCGCGTATCCCTGAGCAGCTCCACTGCCCGTCCCGAATGGCCGCGTTCGCAGAGGCCCCTGATGACGATGTTGTAGGATTCCAAGTTGGGCGGCATCGGCCCGCCGCCGGAGCTGAAGTAGGCGAGGAAAGACTCCGCCTGCTGCCACCGCCCGGCTCGAACGAGGGCGTCGAGGAGGGCGTTGTGGCAGCGCACGCAGGGCTGGCGCTGGAGTATCCCCGGGAGCTGGCGAAAGACCTCGACCGCCTCGTCGGGCATGCGGACGCGCGAGAGAGCCTTGAGGACGAGGGCGAACGCATCGTGGGGGAGCTGAGGGCTGCGGGGAAGGCGGTGGAGGAGGCTGACGAGGCGCGGGAGGTGGCCTGGAGCGGAAGCGCAGAGGCTGCGGAGGAGAGAGAGGAGGACGGGGCGCGGAGGGGTCGCAGAAGGATGGCGGGCGGCGATCGAGTCGAGGAGGGAGAGAGCATCGACGGGATCCTTCTCGGCCTTGACGGGAGCGTACAGGTCGGCGTTCGGGTAGCCGCGGGAGGCCCCCGCCATCCGGGAGGAAAGCTGGACCGGGCGGACGAGGTCCGCGCGTTAAATAAATTGCCAAAAGGAATACTGCTGATTCCTGATTATTATTATTATTATTTTCAGAACGTGAACAAAGTTTCGCCCCATCAATAACCAGGAAAACCATGCAGCGCTTGACCATGCAGGAAATCCATGGGCTAAAAAAGAGTTATTTAGTATTTATGTCCTCTTGTGGATGATCCATGAAAGGGGCGCTGAATTCTCTCTCTCTCTCTCTCTCTCTCTCTCTCTCTCTCTCTCTCTCCCCCTCTCTCCCCTCTCTCTCCCCTCTCTCCCCGCTCCCTGTTGGACGATTTGTCGCTTGACGTGGATTCGAGCCCTTGCCTCCTCTTGGTTTCACCATGTCCTCTCGGGCCTTGGGTCTGCTCTCTTCATTAGAGGTAGAGAGGTCGGATATGGGTGTTGAGTATTGAAGGTAGTGTGGGAGCGGTAATTATCATTTACCAACACTATGGATCTCAGGTGCTGCATTTGACTCTGACTAATCTTGAACTAGCCGGATGACGGTGGGACCCACATGGTCAAAAAGGTATTCTCAGTCATGCATCTATCCAATCTCTAGCACCCACATAAGAGCTGGTTGGTACGGAAGGTGTGCAATTTACACAAGGTAAGTGTAAATAATAATGACAAGATTGGTTGGGTGATTACTTTCCATGAGGATACATATGGGCGCATACCCTCATGAGACTAGGAACTCAAAACCCAACTTTGCTTGTATGCTTTCATGTGTATACAAGGGCTAATCCTTACATAGGGGGATGTTCCCTTTTTTCGTGCTAGTTGTGCAATCTGAAATAATTAATTGTGTGTACTATAATAGCTTGTGTTTTTTATATTTTTTCTTGTAGCACTACATCGTCTTCCTATAGTGTGAGATGTAAATCTTACATGTGATTAGTTCTAAAGGCCTAAATCATGTATTTGTATATACACTAGGATATAACATTAATAATATTTTTGTGATGTGAAATTATTATTTTACTTTGTATGAATTTTGTTCATCGTGTTGAGACTTGTTCTTGCAAGGAGAGTCAACTCACTTATGTAATAGTTTTGTCATTTGGTGGGTGTTTCTCCCTTTACTAGGGGAGTAGACAATTCCATTCATCATTGATACCGTAAAGGCTTCCCTTCTCCAAATAAGGTGGCTCAATTCAACATAATTTTAAACTTCTTACCAAGTAGAAAAAAGTATAACAATACTTGCAATTAATAAACCACAAAAAATTAAGATATTTTCTCACGAGTTAGAACATGTTCTTTTAAATCTATAATTACTATTATGTCTTTATAGGGTGTCTTTGTTACAGTAAGTACAAAACATGAATATTCTTGAAAAGGAATATACATGATGGGCCTTGGTGTTAGTTTCTAAAAACCACATGAATCTTTTATAAGGTTGGGATATAATAATATTTTTATGCCCACCATAATTTTGTTTTTAGTAAAATTACAATAATACATGTTGATCCCAAAATAAGCTTGATATAATATCAAGAGGGGAAATGAATTGATTCTCTAAAATATTCTTTTATGATTATCTTTATCTCATACTAAGTGAGTCTACAAATGGGTTGATGCAAGTTTGTTCGATTAGATTGTGTTGACACCCAAGCAGGAAAATAATTAAGCATGGGAGATGGAGATAGTTTCATAGCTGTTTGACATTCTTTGGTCAATGTCCACATGCAAGGTTGTTCTGATGTTGGTTTATGCTATATAATTATATATTAAATGTATAAAAACATCAAATCTCCCTTAAATGATCTATTTTTTACAAGTATAGCTCTTTGAAAAAAGGTTTCTGTAACTTTATGTGAAAAAAAATCTCATAAATGGTTATCTTCTAATGCTAAAAAATGTGACCTTATACTGTCTAAATGAGGTAAAATGTATAATTCCATTTTTAAGTTGTGTAAGTTTGTTCCGTTATCAACAATGACAAGCGAATTTATTAACATCAGAAAAGTGGTGAGGAAATCAATTAAGTTCAATGAATGATGAAAAGCTGGAATTTTAGCTGGTGGACTTAAGGTTCTTGGGTGTCAATTGGAGTGAAATCAATATTATAAAAGAGAATACTAGCATTCCACTTTATCGGAAATCAATATCTAGTTGAGACGACATAAAACTATACAACTCATACTAAATAATTTTCAAGATAGAGATCCTCTGATGAAAGGGGTAGATTAATATAATTTGACATATGGTCACTTTTCATATAACTTGGTTTGTCTATATGTGCAAGAGTTTGAGTGATCAGTGCTTGACATGTGAAAATTTTCTGTATAAACGATCTGGCATCAATCTCCAAGAAGGAAAGACCTCGTGTTCATGAGGATTACAAAGCTCTCACCTCAGCAAAAGATGTTTGACTCTTACATTCATCATTCCCATGTGAGCCCACATGGGCACAACTCCACAATCTGCATCCAAAAGGAGAGAAAATTTTCACATGACGTGGTCGTAAAGCACCCTTGGAGCTTGTTTTCTTTCTTCTTCCATGCATGATGTGGAATTGCCCTGCCTACCATCCGGGCAGCAAGATAGAAAAATTGTCGTAGCAGGATAGAAAGGCGTCGAGCAGGTAGGGCAGGGGAGCCCTGCTCGATAGGGAACTGAGAGGGAGAGGGTTGACTGGACTTCCGACGATTTGGCTACGTCGTCAAATCCCAGAAAGTCAACGCTAGATGGGTGAGCCGAGGTGGGCCCATCGACGATCCGGCCCATTACCAGTCAGACTGGACGAAGCAGGCCGCAAAGAATGGAAGCCCATTTACAGTTCAGGAAACCTGCTTGGGGAGGGGGACAGGCGAGTGGGGAGGGGCCTGTAGAAAAGGGGGAGGGGGGCGGTGATGAGCTCCGCCGTTCCCCAATTCTTGCTCTCTCTCTGTCTCTCGATCTCCGTTGGTCTTTCGCCGCAGAGAGGAAGCGAAGATGTCCCGCCGGTACGACAGCCGGACGACGATCTTCTCTCCCGAGGGCCGCCTCTACCAGGTGGAGTATGCTATGGAGGCCATCGGCAACGCCGGCTCTGCCATCGGGGTCCTAGCCAGAGACGGGGTCGTCCTGGTCGGGGAGAAGAAGGTCACTTCGAAGCTTCTCCAGACCTCCCGATCTACCGAGAAGATGTACAAGATCGACGACCACGTCGCCTGCGCCGTCGCGGGCATCATGTCTGACGCGAATATCCTCATCAACACCGCCCGAGTCCAGGCGCAGCGCTATGCCCTCGCTTACCAGGAGCCCATGCCCGTCGAGCAGCTTGTCCAGTCCCTCTGCGATACTAAGCAGGGTTACACCCAGTTCGGTGGTCTCCGCCCCTTCGGCGTGTCCTTCCTCTTTGCCGGATGGGACCGCAACTTCGGTTTCCAGCTCTACATGAGTGATCCCAGCGGAAACTACGGCGGCTGGAAGGCCGCTGCCATCGGGGCTAACAACGCCGCGGCCCAATCAATGCTGAAGCAAGACTACAAGGAAGAGCTCACTCGGGAGGAGGCGGTACAGTTGGCACTCAAGGTGCTCAGCAAGACCATGGACAGTACCAGCCTCACCTCCGAGAAGCTCGAGCTTGCTGAAATCTTTCTGTCGCCGTCGGGTATCGTCGAGTACCATGTCTTCTCCTCTGACGCGCTCGGGAAGTTGCTTACCAAGTTTGGGGTAAATCAGGCTTCCTCCTCTGCGGAGTGATCTCTCTGAGGAATGGTTTTCCTATGATGTTAAAACGGTCAGTAGACGTGATATTTCATCTCCTTTTCCCTCCTTTTTTCATTCACGTTAAAATCTTAAAGAATATTCGACGATAATTCGTCATCTGTTTAAGACGGTTGATTGTTGCATCTGTGGATGAAACTGATAGGGGTATGCTGTTTGACATGTCCTCTCTGGCTTTTTCTTTCCTTTCTGTTTTATTCCAGGTCGTCACGCTTGCAACTGATTTCTCGCTGTTTCATGATTTGGTTCTTGGGGACCTGGTAGATTATTGTCCTCCCTGTTTAGCAGGCTGTTCGTGTTATTATTTCTTTTGTGCACATTATTAACATGAATTTGGTTTGAGCTTTGAAGAATGTGGACAGCAAGTGCACGTTTTCTGTAAATTCTAGAAAGAGACGGCGGAATTGTACATATGCTAGTTTACCCTGTTCTCTCCACTCTCTAGATGTATAGCTAGTTTACCCTCTTCTCTTGTGCCCTTTCCGCCTTCACCCTCTCCTCCATTGTCATCTACTAAAGAGTGGAGATCCAAGAACTCCAACTCGGTAGGCCCTGCATTTTCAATTCCCCAACTCAAACGAGCGAGGACCTTATTTTTCTACTTCACGGCAAGAATAAAATCCCACTTTTTTTTCATCTATTTCCTTCAGAGAATTAAAGATCATTCATGGATGTGAATGGATGAAGATCACGTATCATTAGTCATGGGAAATTCGACGGGAAAATTTGGTTTCCTGAGCTTGTCATATTTAATTTTGTACTATGGAGAACACAAATCCAAAGTTTATTAAAGTAATGAAGCCCTAGAAGATTTTTTTTCTTCACCTCAGATAACTTACTGAGTGTCAGAAGAAGTCGTGGATTTCTTCTTGTACTAATTGCCCAGAGATGGTGGGTCAAAAGAAGGTAAATGAGTAACAAGATTACCTCTCTATTCTACAAGTACTAGTGGTTATCCAAGAGCTTGTGGGTGAAAAGAAGGCAGGGGACGTGAGGGGATTAATTCTATTTGGCTGACGGTTTGTGTGGTTCTTTGGTTTGTATTCTTTCTGCTTTGTGCATAGCCACGTTATTAGTACCAGAATTGTACCCGGGATATAAGCCAAGAAGTGACTGCGGGACATCACGGGGTCGTGGCCTTCTCAATAAGGCAGTTTGAACCGTCCTTTCTAGAGTAATGCTCAGGGTGCCCTCCATGATCTGTGTTCGTGTGCAAAAACGAGTGCCAGGAATCTGAGAGGATGCTCAGGATCGACTTAACATTTTTTACTCAAAGTTTATGTTTGGATCTGTATTCTCTCCAACTGTAGATTTAATTTGATGCCTGCATGGGTCCCTCGGTCGGCAATGCTGCAGGTTATGCCACATCAACGATGTAGGCTACTATGTTTGTGACCTCCATCAGCAACCGGGGGGGGTTTCCCGTCCTGCTTATTTACGTTAGTAGGTTTCATGCGATCGGACTCAGGAAGCTTCCCCGAGTCTTTTAGGAATAACTCCAGAAAAAGGAGATTTGTAGGATTGGGCTTTTTAGCTTGCTAACCCCATTTCTTCGAAGTTCCTTTAGTGACAGGTTTTTTCAGAGAGAGTCTGTGAACAGTCTCTCTTAAGTTCCTTTTTTAAATAGGCCTTGTGGTGGAAAGATGCTGGTTTCAAACAGCTGCTTGCCCGGCTCTGTTTTTTTGTTAATTTTTATTACTATTTGTTATGTGGTATCTGATCCTAGTGTCCTGTGCTAAACCTTCATCTCTGTGAGTTAGGAGATAGGGTCATGGGCCTGTCATTAATGCCTTTTGCCTCTTCATCCTGCTCCGACCTGCCGTTCCCACAATCTCCTGGTCGTCTGGGCCCTTTCAATCGGCATCTGCCCCTTCACTGGGCCTCTCCTCCATCTCAGCCGAGCTTCCATCAGCCCCCCCCAATGGCGGCCTGTTCTTCATGCGTCTAACCCTCCATGTGGGTTTTCTGATGCCTTCCCCCGCCGCTGCTGTCCACTTGATGTGATTTTCTCCTCTTCTGTCTACTGATTAGAGCAAAGATTTGCCGCAGAAGCTTGAGGGTTCCTCAGAGTTGACATGGTTTCTTGGGGAGCTTTGCAGTAAACCGTTCATATTCTTGAGTTAGAAACGTCGTTGCAGAGCTTTGGGAGGGTTTCAAAGGCCACTTGGCACCAGCAGGCAGATGGGTGCTCCGTTATCCCTATTCCTCCTGCGTGAACGGAACGGCAGGCTTCCTGCCAGCATCTACAGTGCCTTCTTTAGCTCTCTCTCAGAGGACCAATTTTCGCCGTCGCCCCCAATCGATAAGTTGAGCAGATGGATGGGCGCTGTTACTGTGTGCCCATAATTCGGTCATTTCTGCTGATTTTTGTCGTAGAACGCGGACCATATATGATTTTCAGGCGTATTCTTTACTTGCGATCGCTGGGACGTAGATTTATTTTTTTAACGCATCTTGGTTAATGGGCATGGATGCCAAATTGATGTGGGTCGATTGCTTGGAGGCATCACGGGAACCAGGTGAAACGGCCTCCCGAGATCCGGCGGCGGGGGTTCTCTAGTTTGTTGTGGTCGCCTTCGCCTTCCCGGTCAAAATAAATAACGCAGCAGTCACCCGGGCACCTATTTCTCCTTCCCGCGCTTGTCGGGGCCAACCCTTATAAGTTCGCGGTGGCCGGAGATGCCAACTTCCCACTCGACGCCGTCTCTGGTTCTTTCGCAGAGAAGAGCATCGCCGGGGCGACCGGAGCTTGGTCCAGAACCCCCGTGGCACGGGGAACCATCGCCGCCGTGTGTTGAGTGCCGCGAAAGAGTCAACAGAGAGGTCGAGCAGGTCAATCACAGATACTAGATTTGACCCACATTCAAGAAAGCACAAGGTTGACCTGAAGATGCCTCGGTAGAGAACATGACAGAACATGGAATCTCCAGTAGATTGAAATATGTGTCTGCGTGTGCGCGCAAATAACTACAACCCAAATTCGGTGTAATTGCGAGCTCTGCATCCCTTTCCCTTGCGAGTATGGAGGAGGAGAGACGGACGGGAAGAGCTATGGTAATTGGGGGGGGAAGCCACGGCAGAGAGGCAGCTGCCGGTCCGGTATTGGGACGACGTCGATGTCCCCTTCCAGCATACTCTTCGCCTCCCGCATGGTGGGGCGGAGGGCCACCGCCACATTGGCGCACAGCACCCCCACGCGGATGAACCTCTCCATCGTCCCCCAGGTGGCGCTGGCCCGTTCCTCGCGGTCGCCGCCCCGCAGCGACTTCTCCAGGACTTCATGCGCCCTCCCCGATTTCACCAGCGTCCACGCCCAGTCTGCGAGGAGGACCATCTCTGACGGTGACCTCTCCAGCGCCTTGCGCCCGCTCATGACCTCCAGCACCACCACGCCGAAGCTGTACACGTCGCTCTTCTCCGTCAGGTGGCCGTAGAGGGCGTACTCTGGCGCCAGGTATCCGACCGTGCCGGCGACCCTCGTGGTGATATGCCCGGCGGCGGCGCGGTTCTGCTTGGCCAGCCCGAAGTCGGCGAGCCTCGCCCTCATGTCACTGTCGAGGAGTATATTCGTGGGCTTCACGTCTCTGTGGAAGATGGCCGGCTTCACCCCGTAGTGGAGGTAGCAGAGCCCCTCGGCCACGTCCAGGATGATCGTCTTCCTCTCCGGCCAGGTCAGAGGCCTCCGCAGGCGGCCACCTCTCTCCTGGTCGGGGAATATGAGCTCGTGCAGGCTTCCGTTGGGCATGTACTCGTAGATGAGGTACCGGTGGCTCTTTCCGCCGTCTTCTTCTTCTTCTTCTGCTGCATCTTCGTCTCCGCCGAAGATGCAGCAGCCTCTGAGTGGCACGAGGTTCCGATGCCTCAAGTCGCCGATGATCTCCATCTCGTTCCGGAACTCCTTGTCGCCCTGGAATTCCGAATCTATCATCTTCTTCACTGCAACCCTGCTGCCGTCGTAGAGGGTGCCTCTGTGATTTAAGACAATATCATCACGAGGACGCCAAAAGGACACCTTTTTCACTGGAAACAAACATATGAAGGAGGCGTTCTAAAAATCGCACCTGTACACAACGCTGAACGCACCCCTTCCGATCACGTTCTTCTCCAAGAAGTGGCGGGTAGCAGTCTCCAGCTCCTTGATATCGTACCAGGTTGGCCCCGCTCTCCGCCGCCCGGGCTCTTCCTCTCGCTGGTTTTTCTCCCGGAACCGCCAGAGATATGCGGCCACCGCCAAAATGGAGAAGATGATGAAGAATACGACGCCGGCGACGATGAGACCAATCTGGAGCGTGGAGAGACCCTCGCCGGCGGTGCTCCGCATCTGGGTGGGCGGCGGAGAGACGAGGGGAAGGCGTATGATGCAGCGAACTGTGCTCGGGTCCTCGGGTCCGTTTTCGTTGGCTACCCCCGCCATGTAGGTGGAGATGAAGTAGAAGCAATCGACGCTCTGGGAACCGTTGCCCACGATGGGCTTGTGCTGCAAAAAGAAGCTCCGGCCGGTGTTGAGGCAGATCCGGCACCGGGTGTTGTTGGAGAGATCGTGGGAGCAGGCGGCGTGCAGGGCGGATGAGCTCCCGAGCTTCCTGTTCCAGTCGCCGAGGGTCTGGATGCCGGCGCAGGTGGTCGCGTTGACGACGAACCTCGCAGGGGGGAAGCAGGAGGGGACGAGCGTGGAGGGGAGGGAGAGGGCCGTGAGATTGGACTGGAAATCCTCGAGACAGGCGGCGGAGGTGGGGAGGTCTGGAAGGCGGAACTGGCGGGTTTCTCTCAGCCGCCTGGCCAGGCCGACGGCGAAGAGGGTGAGGAGGGTGTCGCAGCAGCCCGCGTGGTTGTTGGTCGTAGGCAGACATGAGCTGGTGTTCCATGGCAACGACGAAACGTAACTGAGATTCATGGGGCACAGAGCCCCCGGAGAAGCTCCACCGGAGGGCTCCGCCGCCGTTGCGGCTGCTGCGGCGGCGGCGGCAGCTACCCCCAGTCCCAATATGAACAGTAGCCTTCCCATCTCTCTCCTTGTTCTCCCTCACATCCACATCTTCGGAGACCTTAAAACTCTTTCGTTCCTCTCGTTCACATCTTCACGATCTGCGATTTTGGCTGATCGGATCGACGATCGATCATGATCGCAGTACCCTACCTCTCGATTTGCCACCCCTTCCCTGGACTCCCTCTTCGGAGGTCCTCTGTTATTCACCGACGACTCGGCTTCCCCTCGAGACTCCTCTGCGCTGGCGTCGGTGCCCCCCCCCCCGTCCTCTCTTACGTCATCTCGATCGCTGCTAAACGGGATGAGAATAAATTTCCAAGCAGGCTTGCTCCGGTCGGTAAGCAGAAGAGTCAATCCGACTGTTTTGACTGATTACTGCCCAGGGTCTCGCATGAGCGCCCGCTAATTCTACCGTTCGAAATCGTTGCGTGGACCTCGTCCCTGAGCGTCTCTTTCTGCAACCAGAAAATCCCCCGGTGCGTATAAAGTAGGGGCCCTGGCGGGGAGGCCCGCGTCTTTACTCACTCCCGGATCCGTATGGCCCCCGGCATACTCGTCCATTGGACATGTTTTCCGTCGACGGGGAAAGCGAAAGGGTTGACCCCCAGTTGCGAAAGGGTTGACCCCCGGTGGGAAAGAGCCCAGTTTTAAGAACACGAGAAATTTGTTCTCTGCACATGTTATCTAAATTGACATATGTATGTATAACGGAGAGAGAGAGAGAGAGAGAGAGAGAGAGAGCGCGATTTGAAGGTAATATATGCAGGTAAACTAGTCCTTGTACACGAGGGCAGGAAGAGTAGGGCGATAGAGGGAAGTTTTTAAGGGATGGGATCGCCGTCCCAGATGACGTCAGGTGCCCTTCTTCCTGCTCACCCCTCTCCATCCCATCCGCCGAGCGCAGTCATGAGCGGCGCTCAGCGCTCCCTCTTCTGGGCCGCGCACTGCCCTCCTTCCTCGGGTTGCCGGCACTCTGGGGCACGTTGGGGGAGGGCCCTGCCTCCGGCGGGCTGCCGCCCGTCCGCATGGCCTTTATCCGCTTTTGCCCATGTTTCGAGCGGGGGGCACCCTCGATCTACCCAGCTGCAGGGTGGTCCGCAGGGCAATCGGCTCCTGCGCCGCGCTCCTTGCGGCGATTCTGTCTTCTCTTCTCCGTGTAGGGCTTCTCAGGGAAGGGATTCCGCGCAGGGCCCGTCCCCAGTAAACGGGGACGGTGAGCTCCTCCGACGACCGAGCCTGCTGGAGTTCCTCACGTCGGAGAGGGTGAAGGTCGTGGCCATGATAGCGATGGCCCTGGCCCTCTGCAACGCCGACCGGGTGGTCATGTCAGTGGCCATTGTCCCCATGTCCGCTGCCCGTGGGTGGACCAAGTCCTTCGCCGGCGTCGTACAGGTAATAATATCTCTTCGCTTTCAGTTCCTAGCAGGGATTCGAACGAAAAATTCTCATTCCCTCGCAAAACGGGGACTTGTATGAAGACACCTTCTCTCTAGGGTTGGGGCTTTGCCAGTCCAGTCGTTGGGGAATCGCATATGAGAATTGAGCGAAGAGCATGCTCAACCCTGATCGCATTTTCCGACGACTTGCTGATTTTCTCCTCGCTGATTAATCTCCCGTGAAGTATGTTCCTGTTATCGACACATTAAGTTCCAGCGAGTGGTAGAATTTTTTGGAGCTCCCATCATGGGTTCTCCCCAGAGGGGAGCGCGGGGATTGAATCCGCTTGGATTGATAACATGCTGCTCAAGAACACGGGTGAAAATCGGTGATAAAATAAATGCTTTTGTCATCGTCGAGCCTGATTATTCTGCGGTATCCGTATTAGTATGCTTGTCGTGCCCCTGGATGGACCCTCATCTCGAGCATTCTGTTCTTTACCTGCAACGATGGCTAAAACTGGTGAATTTCTTCTTCGCCGTCTCCTTTTTTTTTCAGCCTCTGGGTGAGCACGGGTGTCAGCTAACGCATCATCAATGCATGCCTCTTTCTTTTTTTTTTTCCTTACAGTTTAATCCGCCTGGGTTTTTTAAAGAGAATCCGGAGCATTACTGTTTCAGGCCCTGATTCTTTCACCGCTCGATTATTTCACTTCCGATTGCTTCTACTTGGCCTCTGATATTACATCAGTTACTAGTCGTCTTTCCTCTGGGGATATCTGCTGTCCCCCTTAGTTGGCGGTGCTCTGGTGGACTACTACGGCGGCAAGATTGTCATGGCTTGGGGCGTAGCCCTGTGGTCGTTTGCCACTTTCCTCACTCCATGGGCGGCAGACCGCTCTGTCTGGGCTCTGCTTGCAATGCGTGTTCTACTGGGTGTGGCGGAAGGGGTGGCGCTTCCTAGCATGAACAACATGGTCTCAAGGTATCGGTTATTGCTCCTCTTCTTAATTTTGACATCTCACAGGGCTAAAAAATCGCACCATTTTTCTTGCGTTCTTGCGTGTTTACACGCAAGAATGATCCTTGCCGAGTTTCTGGCGCAATCTCTCTCTGTCTTGTCTCTCTCGCCCCCCCGTTTCTCTCTTCAAATTCGCTGGAGGGGGTTGATCCGGGCCTCTCTTGCGTGCAGATGGTTCCCTCAGACAGAGCGCTCTGGGGCTGTGGGGCTTGCCATGGCTGGATTCAGCCTGGGCAGCGCGATCGGGCTCCTGCTCTCCCCGGTCATCATGTCCAAGGCCGGTGTGTTCGGCCCTTTTGTGATATTCGGATTGTTTGGCTTCCTCTGGGTCCTGGTCTGGGTCTCTGGAACAACGGCCGCTCCTGATTCTCACCCTCAGATATCAAGGTACGAGCTCCAGTATATTCTCGGCGGCCGCCAGAAGCCGCCAGCTCCTCGGCATGGGGCGGAGGCCAGGGCGTCCGGGCTTTTCCCCCCCATCGGGCGCCTCCTGTCGAGGATGCCGACGTGGGCTCTGATCTTGGCGAACGCGATGCACAGCTGGGTGAGAAACCATCGGCATAATCCACCAACAAAAAAATACCCACACAAGTGATGGCTGCTGCGTCTCCCCAGAGGCCTTCACGGTGGTCTTCTGTCGTAGAACATTCTCCGCCGACTCACCGCTGAGCTTGCTTGCAGGGCTTCTTCGTGAATCTCTCCTGGATGCCCGTGTATTTCAACATGGTACAGCCCGGCCGCACCCGCCAGAACGCGCTGCTTCTTTGATGGGCACCTCTGAAATGCGCGGTCTCACTTGCCTTGCCTCGATGCCAGATTTATCGCGTTGACCTGAGGCAAGCTGCATGGTTCAGCGCCGTCCCGTGGGCGGTGATGGCGATTCTGGGCTATTCTGCGGGCGTCATCTCAGACATGCTGATTCGGGGCGGTTTGGCCGCCACGTCCACGAGGAAGCTCATGCAGGTAAGCCCGAAACCTCGGTATCCCCTCACGCCGTGAAATCAAGTTCGGTCTCACATCCTCGTCAAGTGGGATCTTGGCCCTTTACTCTGGTCAGCGAAGCTCTGCCAGTCAGCTTGGTGGCTTGCGAGATCCCCGTGCCGCCGCGCGGGCGCCCATAGTTAATCCTCGCGTGCCACTGGTGGTGGTGGCATCTTATTCTCCTTATTTGTCTACTTTAGTGGTGCTTATCCGCGTCCAACTTTTAGGGAGGTCAGCCCGTTGACCCAGAGCTGCAGCTCGAGAGATGGTGAGACCCAGGCCCACTGGCTGAGAACCGTCATGGGTCCATGATCAGTGGAGCCGTGGGATGTCGGCTTATGCCCTTTCAGAGCTTCGGTTGCAGGGGACGAACGGCGAGACTGTTGGATTGAGCTGCCGAGTGTCTGACCGAAGATTTGGAAGGAGGAAAAAAAAATTGCATCTTTGTTTCTGGCGGGGACTTTCCCTAGTTGGGGGGGGAGTAAGACGGCGGGGGGGCTTTGCTGGTCAATGCTGGAAAACTGCTCATCCTCGCTGGGTCAACTGTGTGTTGCTAGTGCTAGACTATGATTAGGAGGGTGCGGGCTTCTCCAACTGAGATTTCCCAATATGTTCTTCTCTGCAGTCGATCGGTTTCGTTGGTCCGGGCATTGCGATCCTCGGCTTGAACGCATCCAGGGGGCCCTTCGTGGCGTCGGCATGGCTGACGGCGGCCGTCGGCCTCAGCTCCTTCAGTCACTCTGGCTTCCTGGTGAACATGCAGGTACGCCCATCAAGAACAAAAGCAAGTGTTCCTGACAGATGGGTCTCCGTCTCCTGCGAAGAATTCCTGACAAATGGCCTATTTTTCTTCAGGAAATCGCTCCGAAGTACACCGGGGTCCTGCACGGTAAGGGGCGCCCCCGGCGACTGTAGGCTTAGACCCCTTGACTCATCGTATAGACTGGATGGTCGCCATATTTCCATTTCGGGAGTGAGAGAAGATTTTTCGAATATTGGCTGAAGAATTTTCTGACGCTCTTCCAGGGATGTCGAACACGGCGGGGACGATGGCGGCCATCATGGGGACTGTGGGGGCGGGCCTTTTTGTGGAGAGGATGGGCTCCTTCCGAGGGTTCCTGATGCTCACCTCTCTCCTCTACTTCCTCTGCGCCCTCTTCTGGAACGCCTTTGCCACTGCCGAGCTCGTCGATTTCGACCGAGACGCCCAGTAAGTTTTGTAAACGTGGGCGAGAAGATCCAATTCTTCTGTTTGAAGCTGTTTTCGGCCTTAAATCTTCAGCCACAAGCGCGCACACACACACATACAGATAGAGAGAGAGAGAGAGAGAGAGAGAGAGAGAGAGAGAGATCTTATGGTTATGGCAACGAGACAAACGATCCTTCATTGGCTTCACGAAGACAGCTCTAGTTCTCTCGGTGGAAGAAGAGAACACCCCTTTGATCTTCATAGGGCAATGCACCCGCCGTGGAGAGTGGAACATTAGGGAGCGGGCGGCACCCGCCATTGATTTTATTCAGTTCCCTACCGCAGAACGACGCAAATGGCCATCTTTATTTAAACGGGTGGCCGCAAGGGGATCCGCCAGATGGGGTGCCGCTGCTGTGGGCTGGTTGGTTTACTCAGACGTCGCTCCGGCCGGGTTTGTGGGAGGTGGGAATAACCTGAAGAGAGGGTCGGCCATACATAAGAAGAACCTCTCATGAAGATGCAGCAGCGGAGGATCAAATAATTTGAAATTTTTGGCTTGGATTGACTTACCAAATCGGCGGATGGGATCCAGTCGTTGGTGGCCGGATTGCCCCTGCAGGATTCGTGGTGGGCAGCCGCACCATCATCAGCTGGCAGGTTCAGTGGGCTGTCGTGGGGCTGCTCTACCCTGATGAATCCGGTGCCAGTCTGAAACAAGGCGAGAGGTGCCAAAAGGGTCACAAGGCAGTGAGACTCTAGCCCTTGTTCTAGTAAATCTAGCGTCATATTAAATGCAAAGATGAATTGGGGCCATGGCTCAAAAAATGCAGACGGGCATCCAAGAGGTTCTCGGATGCCCCAGGGCGCCCTGGAATTGGTCATCTGATTCCATCTAATCACTGGGTGTGGGGTTCCATGAAGCTTGCTGATCTTGACTGCCGACAGCACACAAGGCTCCTAAAGGAGAAGGATGATTCTGATTTCACAAGGCCCATCATGGCTCAGGATAGAAAGCTCTCCAACTCCACTGATTTTACAAAAATCGACCTTGACAGTCTCATAGAAATCATCTGCGATGGCTGGTGCCCAATTAGAAGGGCGCAGGATTGAAAGATCTGTTTACGTGGAGAGAATTTACTTAAAAAGCACGGCAGGCTCTCATCAATGGGGATTTCGACGACCCCCCTTTGATGAATTAAGTATAACTGCAGCGTATATCATAAGATCCCTAAATAACATGCAGAATGCTTCCGCCGATGATGATTGAGAGGTCATGAGGAAGACGTAGCAGAAGGGCAAAATGGATCATCGCGAAGATCTGAGTGACGTCTGCAAAAGATATAAAAACTCCAACTAGAACACAAAAGACGTACAGTGTGGTGCTGCTTCCCGACGCAGTTGAGATCCTTGTAGTACTCTGTCTCCGAATACTCTTCCGCCGGCTCAGTTCCCTGGCAGATCAGTTTCTGCTCCGACAAGATGAGAACAACATCAGGAACGAATCAGTACTTTTTCAGGAGCGACAGCCGGCAGAAGAGGAAACCGGGGAGAACATGATTCAATCGTCGAAAAATCGTAGGGATCTGCGGGAAAATATTGATAAGATATAACGAGTCGTAAAATAGAGGATGAATATGATCCCGTTGAGATCAACTACGAGAAAGGATTAACATCAGATTCAAATGATCTCGGCAGAGGAACTGTGGATGAACGCTAGCCCAATGTGGAGAGAACAGGACATAGCCACAGCAATAGCTAGGAGACCCTCCCACCCCCCCCCCCCCCTCCCCCGAGCTCCACTGGATGCGTAAAAGAGGCCGCCATGGACCGATCTCCCCGAGCAAATCAATCAGCGCTCACCTCCGGGTCGGCCTCCAGGTCGTGGAGCCGGTCGAGCTCTGGGATGTGCCCCCCCTCCGACGACCCCAGGGCGTCGGCATACTGGGCGGAGTATTCGCTGCGCTGGGGCTTGGTGTGGCGCTTCGGGGTCACGCCGTCGAAATACACCCGCGCCTCCTCCGCAATCCGCGCCTCCTCCTCCGGCGACAGGTGAGAGTCGCTCCGGTCCGGCCGCAGCGTCGCCATTCGCTCCCTCTCCCTCTCCCTCCGCCCTCCTCCCTCTGCCTCCGGCGTCCGGCCGTGGAATTTATGAGGGAAACCGCGGCCAATGTGGTACTGCGATGGGAGAAATATCTGGCGGGTCTTATCCAGAGGGCCTAAATGGTCCCAACTCAAATGACCAGTTTGTCCTCGAGAAGGTCCCAGGATCGAGACCTGGCTCCGACCCTAGAGAGCATGGAGCTTTCCCGAGGAGGTGCCAGCCGGTTCTTGCAGCCTGATCTTTGACTTGCATCTCGGCGCAGTAAGGAAGGGGGGAAATTCTCCTCGCGGGCAGGGGGACATCAGAGCGGCCAATCTGCCCGACAGGCTAAGTTTGACTTTTTTTCTTTTTCCTTTTTTTGGGTTCTGGGTGCTCCACGGGATGTTGCACTCCTGGTCAAGTACCCTAATTGAGCAGGAATCAAGACGCAATCCATGCCTTTAACCCAGACAGAGAGAGAGGGAGAGGGAGTCCCAGGCTCTCTTTGTAGTATTCATCCGTTTTCATCCATAATAAAACTCTTGATTGAACGAAAGAACATTACATCGATATTTACTCTTCTCGTGGCTCGATTTATCGCCGCTTCTTGAATTAATGCTTTGCGCATTAACAGGTGCAGGCCAGCAAGCGGCGAGAGTTTCCTCTTTATTTCATAGTATAGGAGTCCCTGAGGGGGGCGGGGGGCCGTCGCTGTGGAAAGCTCAGGAGACCAGGGCACCTCTGAGAACTTTCAGCGAACACCTGGGTGAGGCCGAAGAGGAAGACGGAAAGAAAAAGGAAACACATTTGGGCATGGAGACAGATTAGATGGCTTCTACTCGACGGGGAGCATGACCTCGTTGGTCCTGAAGGGGGGCAGCGTCCACGGCGGGTTGTACCTCGCCAGCAGGAACCGACCCGTAACCCTGCGGCCGTCCCTCTCCAGGCCCTGCCTCAGCTTCTCCACCTTGTCTGCCACCACCTTGTCCGTCGCCAACCCGCTGAACTTCACCACCCCGTACGTCCTCTCGCCCTCCTCCCTGATCACGACCCTCTCGTCCGCCGGCGTCGGCGCCTCCTCCGCGCTCGTGTACTTGGACGGCAGCAAGAACTGCATCGTCACCGTGCCGCTTCCCGCCGCAGCGGCCGTCCCGGAGGCGTCCCCGGCACCACCGGTGGCGGTGATCACCGGCGCCGTCATGGCGATCTTCTCCGAGGCGTCTCCGGCACCGCCGGTGGTGGTGATCACCGGCGCCGTCATGGCGATCTTCTCCGAGGCGTCTCCGGCACCGCCGGTGGTGGTGATCACCGGCGCCGTCATGGCGATCTTCTCCGAGGCATCTGCGGCGGTGGTGACCACAGGGGCGGTCATGGCGATCTTCTCGGGGCGGGTGTTCTGGGGCTTGCCGAGGGCGCCGATGTAGTTGGCGAGGACCATGAAGCCGCCGTCCCGGTCGCCGCGCATCTGCGCCGGGTCGTAGGTGACCTGGGCCACCACCGAGGGGGGGTACCTCCTGATCTCGTAGTCCGGGCAGCTGTGGAGCACCTCGAACTTGGGCGTCTCGACGTTGACTTTCCCGAAGACCATCCCCATTCTCAGCCTCTGCAGAGCGACGCCGCCTCCTCCTCCGGGGTAGACAGAAGGATAGATCGATCGATCGCGCTGGCTCTTTCCTCGGTGGGTCGGTCTCTCGTGGGGAAGGAAGGAACTTACGGCTCTGGTGGGATGGGGAACATCCGAATGAACGGGCCTTAAATCCGCCGGCCGGCCGTCCCCTTTCTTGCAGAGAAAGATAGGGCGGCGATGGAGACGCTGTTCCAGGAGGTTCCTTCTCCTCTCTCGTTGACTTTTCCACCGTGCGAGCGGCGGGGAATGGACGGGCCGATCTGCGACGACGTGTATGCTTCATGGTGGAGCTGTCGTGGCCGCTCGTTTCCGAGGAGATGAGAAGGGATGGGGGAACACCCTCCGACGATGACGTCCACTGAGGCAGCCCCGATCAATCCAGCCGCCAGCTGGCTGACCGAGAATCTTCACCCACCTGCCCTCGTTGACCAGCGGAGACGGCAACTAGACGCAGAGAACTCATTGATGATCTCGCAATCCCCACGTGGTTGAGGGATGCTCTTTCAGTTCGAGCCGGATGCTCGCGGTTATTTGGCTCTGCAGTTGACCAAATCCGAATTCGCACCCGGATCTTCCCTCTCCTTCCCGCTGCGCTGATCGGCCATGCTTGTGGGATCTGCCGCGTATAATTTATTTGCCCGAGAGGCTTTCGACCATCCATGCACCCATCCTGGGTGGAATCACAGAGTCGCGCAGAGGGTCAACGCGATCCAGTGGCGGCGGCCTCTTTCCGAGAGAGCTCCCGCCCCGGGGGGGTGGATCAGCGGAGGAATGCCGACTCGGCGAGGTCGATGGCGAGCGAGGGGGCGGCGGCCTTGTTCTCGCACTCCCGCTGCTCCTCGTCGGGGTGGCTGTCGGCGACGATGCCGGCGCCGGCCTGGAGGTGCGCCACCCACTCGCGCCGGCGGCGCGGCCTGCCGTCGGTCAAGACGATGCCGGGGGCGGTGGGGAAGACGATGGTGCGGAGGGCGAGGGCGAGCTCCATGTCCCCGCCGAAGGACACCCCCCCGAACCCCCCGCTGTAGGGGCCCCGCCGCGTCACCTCCAGCTCGTCTATCAACTCCATCGCCCTCATCTGCGTTGCGTCGTTGCACCATCCTGGTCATCCCTCGCACCAACCAAGATCCTATCCAAGCAATCGGCGTACATATGCGGGGGGCCTTGGGGGGAGAGAGAGAGAGAGAGAGAGAGAGCGAGAGAGAGAGAGCGGGGCACCTTGGGAGTGCCGGTCACTGTGCCGACGGGCATGGCGGCACGTAGAGCGTCCCAACAGGTTGCATGCTCTTGCAGCTCCCCGCTGACCTGCAATTAATCCGGCACTCAGAATAAATCAGGATGGGCTCGGAAGAATCAAGAAGCTAAGAAATTGGAAGCTCCAGCGGCCACCAAAGGCCACCTCCCTCCCTCCCTCCCTTACAGTGGAACTCATGTGCATCACATGCGAGTATCTGTCCACGTTCATCAGATTCTCCACTCTGACAGACCCGATCTTCGAAACCTGCAGCACTGCCATGGCTGAGTAAAATATATCTGACAAATCCGTGGTCATCTACTAGCTGTGGCAATTATTTTGCGGGAATTTTGTTTCACTGCTCTTGCCAGCAGCTCGGCAGACGAAAGAGAATCATCGGTTGCTCTGAAACCAGTGGGCAAGGAAGAACACAGATCGACGCAACAAAAAAAAATAATATGCTCATCGTATGAACACGCATCACGGCACCGGGGAGCATGAATAGGTGGGTTTTCAAGGTATGGGAAGTTGTTCACCAAGTATCACGGGTAAAATATAATTGCATGAGAGCAGCCTACATTCCGATTCATCCAAAGAAATCTGACATGAAACGAGGAAAAAAGAAAAAACAGAAACAAAAAAGTTTCGACAGTTGAGAATACCAGTCAGGTAAATAGAAATTCAGGTTCTAATCAAAGTTCCATCCCTTGAATTATAGTAGAAATAACTACAAAACGCGGTATCAAGTGAGTGAGGGAGTTACCAACCCTTCCAACATCATTTCTTCCCAAATCGACGATCATAATGTGCTCTGCACACTGCTTTTCATCTGTCACCAGCTCCTGTTCCAATGCAATATCCTCTTCCTCTGTCCTGCCTCTCCGAACAGTCCCAGCAAGTGGGCGATTGATCAACTTTCCCTGTTAGTAAAAGAGGAAATGCCTTCCATGGACATGTCAAGATAGGATACGGCCCAAATGAATTGAAATTCAGACGAGTACCAGCTAGAGGTGAGTTTTTTAAAAGGAAAGGAATATCGTCAGATTCAGATGCTCATTTTTTTTCTTCCGTTCATTTATATTAACAGAAAGAACATTTGAATTACAGGAAGCTTGCCAACTGCAAATTGATTCACCATAAATAGAACTTTTTGAGTCACCATTGGGTGTAATATTATTTTCCTCATAGCCATACAATCCTAAAAATACCAGACCAATTCAGAATCCCAACTACAATAAATAAGCCAAAAGAGGTTAAACTGAAAATAAAAAAAATGGCACCAACTTACTTTCTTCACACGAATGAGCATTTCAGGGCTTGATGCGACAAGAATACATCCTCTGGCCTGATAATTGTCAGAACATAGGAAAAAAAAGGACAATCGCAGCAGTTAGCACCATAAATTTTGTTATTCCCAAGGTACGAATTAATGCAACCTCCTTGTATATCTCCAACAAAAAGGAACAAGTGATATCCAATAACAGTTGAAGCGTCAAAAGCCAACAGACCTGTAGGTATGCCATATAGGGACTTGGATTCACAATTCTCACTGATCTGTATACTTCAAATGGATGGGCAAATGTTCGGCGCTCAAAACGTTGAGTCAGGACAATTTGATATATATCCCCTGCCAGAATATGCTCTTTTGCCTGCAATACTGCTTTCTTGTACATTTCCCTAGACATGGTCGACCTTGTCAGTGATCTTCTGAATTCTCGACTACGTATATCCACAAAGCCTGCTGATAATTTTGGCCTAGCAATGGGTTAAAAAATACAATTCAGCGAACAGCTGAAGCAACAGATAGATAAGGACTAAATAAAGATGCTAGTAGGAAGGATCATTACTCACAGATCGATATTTTGTATCCTAGACATTAAAAAGTTCAATCGGTGCTTTCCATCACGATAGGCTAGCTCCACCGAAGCATACCGATCCACCCGAACCCAATGAATCACATATGCGTTCTGTTTCACGGAATACATAAAGCATGCAGTTAGATCCTTCCGGAATCATAAATACACAGAAAGATCAAGCCAACTGGGACGGTTTCCATTCTTTGAAACAAATGAATCCCGACAGTAAGGAAATTAAGATCTCTGTTCAACGCACGATCATGAAATGGTTTGCTATAAGAATGGGCGGGGCGATCCGACTGTAAATGGTCCAGGGCAATTTTTCTCAATTGTTAGGCCTCAAAAATTATAAATAAAGAGGGAAAAAAATACCTTCTCCACATGGTCAAATATAATGAGATTATTATAAAGACCCAGGTGGACATCTGGGAGATTTCTATCATCTTCAGGCGCATTCGAGAATGGGAGTTTTTTCCTTTCGACATACCGTACAGTATCGTAAGAAAAATAGCCCACCCAGCCACCTGAAAAAGGCCAAGTTCGTTCAAATATATTGTCAAGCTCCAAAACTTTCTAGTTTCTGCATTATTTTATTTATATACTAGATATGACACAAGAAAAAACAGGGAAAATAAAATTTTCATTCTGTACTGTTTTCTTTATTTTAAAGAAAAATGTTTCGTTTTGATTCAGCATTACACCGAACAAATAGGGAAAATAAATATTCTCAATAAAATATTTTAAAAATTGCAGCAGCATGATTGATTGATAAAAGATAAATTTTACCTGATTGAATGACCGAGGATAAGAAAACCATCCAAGATTTGTCTATGGCTAACTTTTGCTTAAAATGCATGAAAAAAACAAAAACGAAGAAATATTGAAATTCGGCGCCATTGATCTCAAAAACTTACGGAGTCAATTAGTTAATGGCGAATAACTGAACTTCATGTCCAACAGTGAAACAAGATATCTCAGCCGCGCGGAACTATTTTTTCCTCAAAAGAATCTGCGTATAACATGAAAAGCAGCAAGCGGGATGGTACCACGAGAGGATGGCTTAAACGTTGCAGAAAAAGACAAATATTGTGAGTATCCGAATGAGGACGCAGCAAGCAGTCTCAATGTATGCTTAGATTTTTATACTTCCAAGGATACACAAAATGGGACATGATTTACCGCAGAAGACGTCAGGGAGATCGTCAATGGACTGCGGGTTCCATCGCTCCATAATCCTCCTTGGTACCACCGTAGGGTCATCCACAAACTCTTCTTTCTTCTGCCCTTCCTCATGGTCCATGACGGTGACCATGTTCTCCTTCGCCACAATCTCCATGGCGGGCTGCGCTCCAACAATACTATACCTTCCCTACACGGCATCATGGTGATAAGAAAGCAAGTTAAAGAACCGTAAACAAAGGGGAAAAAATGAGAAATTAAAACTAAAATGCTAGGGGAGGCCTCGCTCACCATATTGGGACCCTGAGGACCCTGGTTGACAGACTCGAAGAGGAAGCTGGGGGCGTCAATCTCGTCTTCCTTGACGAGGCACCGGTAGGCCATAACCGGCGTCAGGTGGTCGCAGAATATGCGGCGGGACAGCGCCACCATGTTCGCGCTCTTGGCCGCCTCCGCGAATTTGGCAGCCTCATTGACTCCTGCAAGAGACATCCGCAAACGCACGCTCTTTCGCCGTCAGACATAACCGGGGAAAACCCCGCGCAGAAGAAAATCCTCGGAACATTACCGGTCGGAGCCGCCGACAACGGCGGAGAGATCTCGGCGCGACACCTGAGGGACAGCGACGAGGGGCGACGGCCAAGTTGGACCCGAACGGGGGAGGCGGCTCTGCGTCCGGCGCACAGAGCGTAGCGAACCTGCGGCGCGGGAGGACCGCCGGCGGCTACTGTTCCCGCCATCGCCTCCATGAAGAATTCCCTGGATCTCTCTTCAACGAGATGGAGAGAGCTGCGGGAAGCTCCTCGCTCAGACGGCCGTCTCTCCCCCAGCCCGGCGGCGGACGCTCGATCGGCTGGAGAAGGACGTGCCGGCGGCGAGCGGTCGTGACAGTCGACCGCGCGAGGCGGGCATTGGGCTACTCCAACTGGCCAAGTCACACTTGCGCAGTAACGTCCCGCGGGGCCCGCAGATTTAAAGGCCCCCACTCCCTGTTTTTTTAAAGGGTGGGCTCGCCGCCGCCTTTTAAAAATTCCGGCCCAACAGTTTCAGGCGGCCCCCTTTTTTTTTTTTTAATACGGAAAATGGGCCTAATGGGCCGATGCCTTAACCCGCGCGTTTTCCCGCCACCCCCACCGTTTTCCCGCTCTTCGTCCCCCTCGCCTCACGAATTTTCCCGCCAAATCCCCCTCACCTCCCCCCTCCGACGGCCACGATACCGCGTTTATTTCGAAATTTTTTGAAACTCGCTCCGCCTTTATTTCGTCTGTCAAAGCGTTTCCTTTCCCCCCCGCCGCTCTCTCTCGCTACTCTCTCTCTCTCTCTCTCTCTCTCTCTCTCTCTCTCTCGCCGTCGGTGTCGGAGGCCCCCAACGCCGGTGAAGATGCGCGAGATTCTGCACATCCAGGGGGGGCAGTGCGGGAACCAGATCGGGGCCAAGTTCTGGGAGGTGGTGTGCGCCGAGCACGGCATCGATGCAACCGGGCGCTACCAAGGGGACAATGATCTGCAGCTCGAGAGGGTAAACGTGTACTACAATGAGGCCAGCTGCGGGCGCTACGTGCCGCGCGCCGTCCTCATGGATCTGGAGCCTGGGACCATGGATAGTGTCCGGTCGGGGCCCTATGGCCAGATCTTCCGCCCGGACAACTTTGTGTTCGGGCAGTCTGGAGCAGGAAACAACTGGGCCAAGGGGCACTACACTGAGGGCGCCGAGCTGATTGACTCGGTGCTGGATGTCGTCCGCAAGGAAGCAGAGAACTGCGACTGCCTGCAGGGTATGAGTCCCTCTCCTCTTCCTTATGCTCTTCAGAATAACGTAGCAAGTTTTCTATGGCGCGAATCATTTGTACTTTTATCTCTCACGGTTTCCGTTTCTACTTCAAAGCCCCTAGGAAAGCTTGTATCCTTGTGGTTATTCATGCGCCATCACTGTATTCCTCTTTGACACATCAGAGTGCTTGCTTCCTGATTCATTTAACCGCAGTGGTATATCGTCAGCGCACTATTTTCTAATGTTGATAGCACAAGGAATACTGTGTTTTCGTGATTTATGATGGTCTCTTTCATTCACGTTTTCCCTTTTTTATTCAAGCCTCTGTTATGGATTCTCTCATCCTTTTTACAGCGTTATATACTAGTCAGATGGGTGGTGATGCTCTTCGATGCTCTGTTTTAATCACGAGTTTTCGTCGGTGCGTGATTCGTTTGCAGGATTCCAAGTCTGTCATTCACTGGGAGGAGGAACTGGTTCTGGAATGGGAACCCTGCTGATATCCAAGATCAGGGAAGAGTACCCTGATCGCATGATGCTAACTTTCTCCGTCTTCCCCTCCCCTAAGGTATCCGACACGGTCGTCGAGCCGTACAACGCGACTCTTTCCGTTCATCAGCTGGTTGAGAATGCAGACGAGTGCATGGTGCTCGACAATGAGGCCCTTTA
The DNA here is from genome assembly GCA_024713555.1 of Spirodela polyrhiza. NCBI lineage: Eukaryota > Viridiplantae > Streptophyta > Magnoliopsida > Alismatales > Araceae > Spirodela > Spirodela polyrhiza. The sequence continues at coordinate 7,674,886 of CM046536.1, read as the reverse complement.
CGACATCTGCTTCAGAACTCTCAAGCTAACTACCCCAAGTTGTATGTCCCCTTTCATCACCCTGCTGGTAATAGAATTGTTCAAGCGAGAAGCTCTCTAATTTTCTGTCGTTGCAGTTGGAGACCTAAATCACCTCATCTCTGCCACAATGTCTGGAGTCACATGCTGCCTGAGGTTCCCAGGGCAGCTGAACTCTGATCTGCGGAAGCTAGCCGTGAACCTGATCCCCTTCCCGCGGCTTCACTTCTTCATGGTGGGCTTTGCGCCCTTGACATCTCGTGGCTCGCAGCAGTACCGGGCCCTCACCGTCCCGGAGCTCACTCAACAAATGTGGGACGCCAAGAACATGATGTGTGCCGCCGATCCTCGCCACGGGAGGTATCTCACGGCCTCCGCCGTGTTCCGAGGGAAGATGAGCACCAAAGAAGTGGACGAGCAGATGCTCAATGTGCAGAACAAGAACTCCTCCTATTTCGTGGAATGGATCCCCAACAACGTCAAGTCCACGGTTTGCGACATCCCACCCATCGGTCTGAAGATGGCATCCACCTTCATCGGCAACTCCACATCAATCCAGGAGATGTTCGGGAGAGTCAGCGAGCAATTCACGGCCATGTTCAGGAGGAAGGCCTTCTTGCACTGGTACACAGGGGAGGGCATGGACGAGATGGAGTTCACAGAGGCCGAGAGCAACATGAACGATCTGGTCTCCGAATACCAGCAGTACCAGGACGCCACCGCCGACGAGGAGGGAGACTACGAGGAAGAGGAGGCTGACCAGGAGGAGTACAACTAGTCGTCTTCTTCCCGCACCTGCGGCGCGCGAGCCACCGCAAGATCGCCTCGTCTTCTCTTCACTATCTAGGTTTTTCTGCATTCACTGGGCTGTATGGATAGGACCAGGAAAGACTTGTGATGCCCACCGCTTCTGTGATTTCCCACCTGTCTCGTTGGATGTTCTTGTGGGGGAGTTCGTTTTGTGTTCCATCTTTTTTCTGCTCGGCGAGCTAAGACCATGGGCGCCTGTGGCTGAGCCTCTCTCACTGGATGAAATTAGCAGCAGCGTCCACTGTGCACCTCGTATCGAGTGCTCCCATGGTTTTTCTGCATTCACCGGGCTGACGCTGGTCCTGTGCCCTGGTGGTCACATGAATCAACTAGCAGTGCATTATGTGACCTCGTAACATCCCGGTGGTCAATCATAGAACAATGTCAGATGGTCAGACTCCTTCCCATAATCAAATAAACTATAGCTTTGGGTCATTTTGATCTGATGGGCCCCATCTCGTCAACATTACAACTTGGCTTTGACCCACAGGATAATGTCTAGTGGGCTTCGCCCCTGAAGAGTAAGAGATGGGATTTGGGTCAAAAATATGTTGTGTGGGCTCCATCTCTTGGACAGTGCACCAACCCTTAGGTTAAACAAACCATGTTGAGTGGGACCCATCTTAATAAACGTTGGCCCAAAGTGACGTCCAATGGGGTACATCTTATCTTACAGTCTATTCCAAGAGGCCTCGCCCTATGAAACTTAGAATGGGTTTCAACTCATAAACAATTACACACTAGCTTTTAAGTAAGAGTATGTTGCGTGAGCTCCATCTCATAGAAAATGTATTAAGTTTGACCGAAAAGTACGTTAGTGTACTCTTATACCATCCACCATCCAATTTTTTTCCACCCAAAACCATGTTCCACAAGCTTCCAAAGGGTACAGAGTTTCTTTTATTAACACACAGAGTTATACATGACCCAACATGAGATGCATTTTTTTTCAAGACATCACATTTCTGAGAATTAATCAAAGGTATTTCTTTGGCTCAAAATATGTAATTAATGTTGACTTTGGTTGGTGGAAAACATCCGAGCTTGAATAACATAGAAAGCCTGAAATATATGCTATATATAGCTAATAATAATAATATAAAATTAACTCTTAAGCATTATTGAACGATATATTCGAAGTTATTATTGATAGGCTAAAGAGGACACTTAAAGAAAATCCATTACATATATGCTAAAGAAAACATCTAATGAAGACAAGAAGGCAACATTTGGTTGGAAATATATGCCAATATAACTAGACCATCATGAGAAGGTAAGTGTTAAGTAGTACAAACATGGAAAAAGTAGGGACTGTAAGTTACATTTTATATGATTTTTAATTTTCTACTAAATCACCACCAACTGGTTTGACATTCAGAACCCATTTCACTCTCTATAGACTACGTACTTCATTCCCACAAAGCATGTGAGTAAAATTCAGTGGCACCAATGTTCCAATTAGTCTCCATTGGACTCAAACATCTAGTGACTTCATTTCCTTAAAGTATTTTTTTGAAATTTACCACCTCAGTTATGTTGAAGTGCTTCAAATATACTTCTTTTAAATTAATGACAATAGCTCGAGGTAAGTATGTAGGTTAGTAAAATATGAACATCATAAAATAAGAAGAAAATTGGCCCCTAGCTTCTTCCCACATGAAGATACAATCCCAAATATGTAGAAGCTTCTATTATTATAGTGGCTTTGGATATTTAGGAATGATATGAAAGTATAAGGTATCATTTAAAATCTTGGTGATATTAATTCTTTTTATATGAAAATATTCTCCTAGAGTTACATGTTAGAAATAGACAGAAAATGATGTTTAATGCACTATACAACTTTTTCATTTTATCTTCTTTTTCTTCTTTAGGTAATTTTTTTTATGTGATAGTATTATGTCGTGTAAATAATGATACAAATTTGTCAATAAATTTTGTAGTCAATTGAACCTAGATATCTAAGAAACTTTGTCCAAGGTTATTGCTATTGATGCACTAAATACATGACGTTTTGATAATCATAAATACTTATATGATCAAGATTGGACTATATTTAATTCTACATATACTTGATTTAAGGTTATTAAAGTGTCCAGTTATAACTGGAAATAAATTTTTTGTATAGTATCATATTTATTTATTTCATCATGTAAAGTTATAATATTATAGATTACTATGGAAGTTGGCAATGAGAGATGGAGTGATTAAGGCAATCAAATCAATAATATTTCGTGAAATAAGATACATATATCAAAATTTATTCTATTCTGAATGTATATGTTACTTCATCTATTAAAAATATTATAATATTTGAATTAATGATTGAATTCACAAAAAATATGTCATATAGGTTTACTGAATATTAATGTGTATATTTTAAAAAAACATTTTGAATCTTATAATTTGATAACACATTTATTATGAATATTTAAAATCATATTTATTTAATATAATTATAATTTATTTTATTTGAGATGAATAAATTTAATATAAAATAATTATTTTAATAAAATATAATTATTGGTCCTGAGTTTATGTTATTATATTCTCATTTAAATGATTTGAATAGATATGATTTAGATATAAATGTTGTGTAAATAAAATCACATACTAATTCCACTTAAGTATATTAAACCATTTGAATGAATGTATTACAATGGTTTTTCAGCCATTCAACTTATATTTATTTTATAGAAAGTAGACGCTAGAAAATTGCATGAAATTTGGAAAAAATTGATACATGGTTTATTTATAAATATCACATAGTTCTAAAAATTAATTATGAGAGAATAATCACTTTTATCTCTTTAACATCTTTAAGTATTCTATATAATAATTTTGCAAAAAATTAAAAGATAAATTGAGATTTTCTCTCGTTGTTCAAAATACATAAAATCATTAACTTGATGAATATTATTTTTGCATTGACACTTTCTTGACATTTTTAAAACTACAATGCATGCCATCCTAATGTGAAGAGGACAATAAGAATCAAGTCCTAAGGTTCACCAAAGTTCTAGACATACTGTAAGTTAACTTATCTTTTAGAAAAATGGTGAGATATTTTATATCTTGTTGGAATAAAATTTTTCGTAAAATAATTTTTAATTACATTAATAAGTTGAATCCATTAGTCAATTAGTGTAAAAGTGAGCTGTTAATAAAAAAATCTTGAAAGAATTGGAAGAAAACTAAAACTTGTAGTAAGCAATTGTGATTTGATGATGAACATGAGTGAAACCTAGGACCATAAAATCTCTTATTTTTACACTTTTAAAATCTTAGTAAACTACATGACATGATATATTGAGGATATGGTATATATATTCAAGCAAAATAAATCAGAGTTAAGGATTTAAAGTAAATCTATTGAATCCTCCCTTTTGGATCTAAGTGTGAACTGAAACTTAACAAGCACATGAATTGATGAATATATTAATATCCATGATGATAAATTATTTATATATCATTCCATAATATTTGTAATTTTGAGAGTAAAAGCTTTTCTCATTTTGTGACTTTACCTTCTTCTTAGAAATAAGAAGATGTGAATTATAAGTATCAAAATTAGTTGAAATCATATGATATTTCAAGAAGTATAATAAAAATATTTTATTGATATCTAACCCTTGTGTACATTTTATTAATATGAAGCTCAAAAAACATATACATACAGTTTCTTGAAGTAAGAAACTAGAACTAAGGTGGGCAACAAAATCAAGAGAGAATCATCAATTTGTTCAATTAGAAGAACCAAAAGGAGGAGTGAATTTTTTTTACTTAATTGTATTTTTAATTTTTATTTACTATCATAATGGAAAAGTGTGAATTATAGTGATTTGGTTTGTTTGTCTCACTCTACTTGATAAAGATCCCATCCTTATGTAATTCTAACATATGTTATGTCGATTGAACACAAAATCTTCAGCTAGTCTTAGTATATTTGGAAAAATAATCCTAAATTTATAACTCTATGGTACAAATAAAATGAAATAAAAAGTTAATAATTATTCATATATTTGATATCTATTTTAGAGGTGTAATTTCTTTCACAATTTTAATGTAAAAACTAGTTGAAAATGGTGACTACAACATCTATAGTAACATATCTTATTCCCAATTTGTCATGTAATATTGAGCCACTTAATTGTAAACGTTTTTTCTTGCAATAAAGAATATTGTGGAAAATTTTCTGGAAAATAAACTTAAAATTTTTTTAAGAAGGTTATCAAGGGTCATAAAGATGTTGAATTTTTCTCTTGTATATATATTCTTTATATTTAAGGCTTCTTTCTTCTACATAACTTGACTCATTTGCTGAATTGATAAATTGGATGGGACCTTTCCCTATTAGGTGAGTGGGTTCACTTCTTATATGATTTAAGGGAGAAGTCTTCTTAATGAGTGATTGTGACTCATATCTATACCCAAGTCATTTTTTATATCAATTGAGTCAACTTATTAATTATAGGGAAGCTCAAACATGTGAGGTATTGATGTGTTTATGATATGAACTATTTAATAAGAAAATTACTATTTTACCCTTAATGGTGTCTTTCTTCTCTATTAATCACAAACTCATTTATTTAAACAACCTGACTCATAGTTGGCTCACTTCCTGAAAATAAAAGGAGAAACTATGGGTCACAAATAAATCTTGAAATCACATGAGATGTTCCCAAGAGTTATTAAATAGTTAACTAATATATGTATAAACTTGTGACATAGCTTTGAAAGAGTTAAATTTATATTTTTACTTTAAATACTTTATTTTATCAACACAAAAACTAGAAATGCTCTAAAACTAAGAAAATGGAGAGAGGGAGGGAGAGAGGGAGGGAGGGAGGGAGGGAGAGAGAGAGAGAGAGAGAGAGAGAGAGGTTAGATAACAATTATTATGAATGGTAGTGAGTGAGCTAGCAATTTATTGGGGTTTGACCATAGGCGATGAATTAAATTTGATCTTGTTAGTGTGGATGAGTGAGCGGACTACAAGGTGTACACTTAACTATGCTCTTAATCCTTCATAATTCTAGAGTACTAATTACACGTGGGTCAACTCATCAAATCACTACTAATTCCTTGCTTGTAGAATTATACTTAAACTCTTCAGACTAATGATCCTACCGACTCACATGAGAGCAACGATCCACAAGGAGAAAACTCCAGGCAATGAATGACATTACTACCCCCCACACCCCCCCCCCCCAATGATTGTCCCTAACAGACACCTCACATTGAGCGATCTCCAAAGATGATTACTTAAATATACGCCTTCATGTTTGCACAAGAAGATGTGTGGTTAAGATTAGATAAGGTTGGGATAAGTTATGACCTGATAATCAAGTGTTTGATTGGCCAGGGATGGGTGTGCGAGTGAATGATGGGAACCATGCCAAATTGGGAATCTGAGCTCAGCGGCTTAACTAGACCTGAGGTAACCTGGGTTAAGTTATGGCAGGAGCGAGGGCACTGTCAGAAGGGAAGTCGAGTAGCTATGGTCCCACCTGCGTAGTCTAACTAGGTCAACGTCGACCGTCCGTTATCTAATGGAGCCTACGAGAAGGTATACTCTTCCTAGGGGGGGCAAAATTAAGTTATTTGGACTATTGAGGGTATGTATAGGAAAAAAACTCAAATCTGAAGGACCAGGAGGAATCCCCGCCAAAAAAATTCCAGCGAGAGAGAGAGAGAGAGAGAGAGAGAAAAGAGATGGCACGGCCGCCGCCAGTTTCTCCCCGTGAAATCTTCGAGGCCTCCCGCCCAATCACCATTCCACCCCGCCGTCGTCCAGATCGCCTTCTCTCCTCTCTGGGGACGCCGCGGCGCGCATGGGGAAGCAGCAGAGCCCGCCGGAGAAGATCCCCACTAACGCCGGCAAGGGGAAGGTCACGCCCGTCCAGATCGCCTTCATTGTGGATCGGTACCTGGCCGACAGCGGCTACACCGCCACCCTCGCCTCGTTCCGGTCGGAGGCCGCGGGGCACTTCTCCAAGACCAGGAACAGGGAAACTCCCAAGGGGCTCCTCAGCCTGGCGGAGATCTTGGACGAGTACGTCAAGCTCAAGGAGCAGCGGATCGTGGTGGATCAGGAGAAGCATCGGGTGGAGTCCCTGCTGCGTGGGGTTAACGACGCGGTTCAGGCGTACCACTCCGCCGGCACTGATGGCGGCATATCCACGGCTTTTCCCCTCCCGCATAATTACCTGCCTTCACCCTCAACGCCTCACTCTCTTCCTCCTTTGGAGGTGTCAGTGAGGTCCGCAGTCTCCGTTTTCCCCCCTTATTCGAGCAGTATATCTCCCCCAGGTAATGAAAATACCCCATACTTGATAGAGATCGGACTTATTTGTCGAGAGTTTTGCTTTTTTTTTTTTTCTTCTAATAGTTTGTTTCGATCGATATACTGGACAATGCCTTGGACTGCAGCATATTTCGACTAATCTCAGAATTAGTCTGACTGAGCATCATCACAGGTCAATAGGCTGAATCGACAGATTTTTCTTTTATGTCGAATAGATTGTCTGCGAGCCTCTTGTGGCCCAACTGAGAGATACTAGGCAACTCTCGTGGATCAGAACTCGGATATTTCTTTCAAAGGCCTGTTGTGGTCAAGCAAACGGATGGGTGATCGTTTGCCCTCGGTTGCTGATCGGCCAGAATCTTAGGCCGTAAAAGTCCGGGTGCTCTTTGGTTTGATTTCATAATTTATCGTCGGCTCGAGAAATAAACTCCTCCGATTTTGTTGTTCTTCCTCAGAAACTTGGTTGATGATTTTGTTGGAGCTTCCACCTCCATGAACCAATATATATTGATAACGTTAATCTCATTTATTTTGCTTCGGCGCGTAGAATTAACTTTCGGGGTCTACTTGTTCTATTGTGCTCATCACATGCCCCTGAGAAGAAAAAAAAATGCACATCTTAACTAGACCTAGTCACCCTTTCTAGTTTCGTATGCTTAGCCATCCTCTTTTTCTTTGATAAAACTAGTGCGTAGTCTGATGTAAACGTGAGCGGATTCCTGTTATGCTAATTCTTCTTTTTTTCTTTGCTTCTTTTTGGCTTCGTAGGCTCTAATTTGGTAAACAACCTTCCCGTTTTAAATTCCCCATCGCCAGTTGTTCCGGGTAATATTGTGCAGCGTAGCGCGGTTTCTACTCCGATTGCTCAGGCTCTATCGACTACCCAGAGAAAAACTCCGAAGCCCATCATCAGAGCACCTGCAACTCCAAAGAAATACCGTGGACGACCCCAGGCGGAGGTCTCCACGACGAGAGGTAATAATTTATTTCTGAAGGACATCTCCGGGAGGATCTATAAACGATATTTTCTAGAATATGAAGCCATCCCTGAAGATTGTCTCTCTCTTCTTATCCCTTATAGGCGTCCTGCCAACCCCAACGCGTGACGTACCAAGCGGCCCTGCAGAATCAGCCGAGAGGCTTCCTCTGGCCGGCACGACCTCCGCTGGATGTCAGTCTGGCGCTCCATCGATCCAAGGATCGTCTGTGGCGAAGAGTCTATTCATGCAGGCGCCTGGCAGTGGGGCTGAGTCAACTTCGCCTGAAACTCCTAAAGCATGCGCTTTGCTAGCGGAACAGGCCGATTCAACGGCTGAGAGCATGCCCATTCGATCTCAGTGTGCCGGCGTCAGCGCTTGCAGAGAGTCAGCTCCGTCAACGTGCTCTGTGATCTCCTCAAAAACCCTCGTTGTTAGTCCTTTCAAAAATAAGGGCTACTATGTTGAGAAGAGCATCTGCATATCCTCGTCGCCCATGAATTCGAGTCCGAAAAGGCTGGGCAAAAGGATCAACGTGAAGGGCAGGCTAGATTTTGATGGCTCCGACAGGCCCATTCGTTCTGAGGAACCCCCCGCTGCTGATGACAGGACTGATGACATTTTTGACTTGGATCTTCCTGATCTTGACGTCGATTTCTCCTTCTCCGATCTCCTGGTTAACATCGATTTGGACTGCGAAGACCTGACCATGTCTTGCCGAGTGTCCCCAAAGTCTTCCGAGGACTTGATCTCAAGGTAGACTCTCCAGGCTTCATTTGGTATATATATATATATATATATATTATATATTGAGGCTGTCCAACCAGATTTCTGTGTCAGTGTCACACCTTGCGGTCTCAAAACAGGTCCGAAGGTGAATCGGGTCGTAGATGCTTGGAGGTGGCCCACGAGGTATCTGATACTGGTTTATCAGCCGCGTCCTGGATTGCTAGCGAGAAAGCCGCGAATACACTGGAAGGTAACTGTCGACGCCTCTCTCACCTTTTCTTTTCCCATTTCTTCAAAATTCCATGCTTCTGGCAAGCAACCGTCTCATCCTCCTCTGGGTTCACACCCAGAAGGCGCAGGTGATGGTCCAGTGACCTCTATAAAAGGCATCACGAAGCGCATCAAACTCGCGAGTCCTGGTGAACTCACTGTGCCTACCCAGCGTTGACTATTCCCTCTCTACTCGTGTTCGGGACCAGAATGTCTGATCTGAGGAGCCCCTACGACTTGGTTTCCAGCCAAAGATGGAAGAAATTCCTGCTTGGAGCTAGTGGAGCTGCAGACGGCCCATGGCCGATCTTCCGTTGATATCGGTTAGCTCGCTGATGGAATTAATCAACACGGACGGCCTGCATTCTTGTGTATGCAGCGACTGTACGCTCGCCCCTTCTCTCACCGAATGCGAATTATATTGCCGTGGGCTTCCCAGGGTCAACTAAACCAGCGCGAGAGAGGAATGGGGTGTGTTTGATCGTCTTTCACATCCCCTTGCTTAGCTGCATTGCGTCCTCCGGAGGTCTGATGTGCCCGGTGGGCTGTTCAGCCTCCTTCGGGGTCTTGTGGAGGGCGTAGGGGCAATCAGGCTCGCTAGCTGGACGGACTCGAAGATGAACAGGAAGCGAAGCCGGGGGAGAGATGAATCGTCAGGAGGAACAGACGTGCCTGGATGCTTGACGGGTTATGTGGGAATGTACAGCTTATATTCTCCAGCTTCCCTCAGAACCTCTCCTTCCGGGCTGCCGAGAGATGATCTTCAAGCCAAAAACTTCTCCAGTTTCTCGACCTCCTCCACGCTCCCGATGAACAGCGGAACCCGCTGGTGTATCTGCGGAGGGAAATAGAAGCAAGAGATGCCCGTGTGATCTCTCTGATTCCACTCTTTATATATATATCTATATATAGATACATACAGATGGATAGAAATGTGTGTGAATGAGTGGGAGGTACCTCGGTGGGCATGATGTCGAGGACCCGTTGGTGGCCGTCGGAGCCCTTGCCGCCGGCCTGTTCGACGATGAAGCTCATGGGGGCGCACTCGTAGAGCAGCCTGAGCTTGCCGTTCTTGCTCTTCTTGTCACGCGGGTAGCCGTAGATGCCGCCGTAGAGCAGCGTGCGGTGGAAGTCGCCGACGAGGCTGCCGATGTACCGCGCTGAGTAGGGCTTCCCGGAGGGGCCGGGCTCCTTGAGCGAGTCCATGTAGGCCCTCAGCTTGTCGTCCCACAACAGGTAGTTCCCCTCGTTGAAGGCGTAGATCTTCCCCGCCTTGGGGATCTGCAGGTTCTCCTGCGTCAGCACGAACTCCCCGTACATCGGGTCCAGCGTGAAGACGAAGACGCCCTTGCCCAGCGTCAGCACGAAGATGATCGAGCTCGAGTACATGCAGTAGCCCGCCGCCAGGAGGTTGTTCCCTGGCTGGCAGACGTTGACTATGCACCGCTGCTGCACGTCGTCCAGCTGCGCGCGTCGAGGGGCAGAGAGAGGGTCAGCGGATCATCCATCTCCTCCCCCGGCGGCAGATGGGTTTCGTTTGACTTACGGTGGACTCGTCGGATATGTCGGCGAGGCACTCGTCGTTGGGGCTGTAGATTCCGAAGATGGAGCCGGTGGAGACGGCGGCGTCGATGTTAGAGGAGCCGTCGAGGGGGTCGAAGACGACGATGTAGTTCCCGGAGTAGCTCTCCTCCACGGCCACGGGGACGTCCTCCTCCTCCGAGGCAATGATACCCGTCCGGCCGCTTGACTTCAAGCAGTTCGTGAACACCTGCAAACGTCGGCAATTGACGAAGTCAACGCCTGTCCTGTGTCTTCTTGAATCGCTGCCTATCGCTCCCCGAATTCTTACCGCCCTCCTGTTCAGCGAAGGAGGTTTTGGTGGTTGTGTTTCCCGGAGAGGAGAGGAGAGAAGAGGGGAGGGGGCAGAGGAGGGGTTGACCTCATTGGAGACCACGTCGAGCTTCTTCTGGTCCTCGCCCTGAATGTTGACGGCGCCTTGGACACCGGTGAGGTTGGAGATGCCGGCCCGCTGCACGAGAGAAGCGATCTGCTTGCACGCCATGGAGATGCTCGACAGCACGATGGTGAGCTCGGCATCAATAGTCCCCGCCTGCTCCTGCTTCAGCAGCCACCCGGTCAGTGTCTGAATCTCGTAGCTGCTCTTCTTCTTCGTCTCCGCCGCCGCCTCCGTCCCCACGGCGGCGCACCGCACGACGCCTCTCGCTGCCGGCGAGGTCGAGCACCATCCATCCTTCCCGCCGGGGCAGGAGAGCCCTGCTGCCGGCGTCCGGCGACGTGCACGACGAACGGCGACAAGCGCGCCGCCGCGGAGCGAGAGCCGCCGCCGCAGATGAGGAGCTGAGAGGACGACATCGGGACGGTAGCGGCGGCGGCCATGAACGAACGCCCGTTGATGGTTCTGATCCTCTCCGCCGGCGGTGCGAGGATTCGGGTCTCGGTGGGCTTCCTCCTCTTGTTGGTCGGGGGAGATGATGAAGTCTTGGTGGATAGCGGAGGGCCAGGAAACGTGAGGCGCCCGTGGCCCTCTTCTTCCCGGGAGGGCCCCCCAACGCTTATCCTTGCATGGGTGGCTCTATTGCAGGAGACCTGTGGCTGCCGTTTATCAGAGACAAGGCTCGGTTAACCACACCTGCGGTGACCCGATCCGCCTCCCAGCCTCCTTCGGCACCGCACTTAGCCATCCCCTCTCTGTGAGCAGCTTTCTTCTGAGGTAGCGATCAGAAATGGGGTCGCAAGTGTTCCGAGAAGAAGAGGTAGAAGCCCACGAAAGTTGACCAAGGGGACCCATCGGAGAGCGCTGAATTTACGGAGACTAAACCAGACTGCCCAGTGATCTTCCCCAGACGAAGAAGACAAAGTCGCCGGCTTTGACGGTCCATAGCATCTATATATGTATTACACCCGGCATGGGATCAAACCATGCTGCGGTCAAGAAACTCACTCCCTGGAACTCGTCAATAGAATGAGAAGCAGAGGGCATTTCCAGAGCAAGGGCGGAACCCCACGACGATCGTCACACGCAGATGGAAAGAACGAAGGAAACGCAGGCGGGTTGTCTCAGACCGCATTCCGTCAACGCAGGGTCGGCGGAGCTCGATGAAAGAAAGGTCCACGGATTGGGCTGGGTTATGAAACCCGTGGAGCATTCGTCCGACAGATACTCGCAGACTAGGCCAGAGACAGGCGGATCCTGGAGATCTCCTCCTGCCGCACTGTTCCGGGACGAGCCAAAAGCTTATGGCCATGCGCGGGGACGACTAAATCCTGCCCTGGCGTGGAGAACACTCCTGCATTACCAGGATCGAATCCACACCGGAGGAACACGGGAGGGCGAACAGAAGAAGTCTCGTTTCCCTGGCGGAAGTGAAAATTCCATCTCGACAGGTGGTAACGAATAGGGGAAGGAAACAGGAAAAAACCTGCCGGATTTACTGCGATCGAGGGCAACGACATTTAATACGGGGACGAAGAAGACCCATCCCGGCGGCTCCTCCGCCGACTTCTCCCCGCCGATCTTCAAGCCTTTTCTCCATCTTTCTTAATGGTTCGACTGTTATCTTAGCTCACCCTGCCTGCCTGCCGTCGCGAGCCGACGGCCGAGATGGAGGAAGGGGGTAAGTTCGAGCTGGACCTCTAAGAAGACCAGGCCCGGATGCGAACGGGCCCTGCTATGGATCACTGGACACCCCCGTTCTTGTAAGCCAGCCTCGGTTCACCCACCACAGACTGGGGTAAGAGGTTTATGGCTCATTCGGCTGGGACTGGTGAAGGAAGCTGGTGGACCACAAGCGCACACCCACAGAGGGAGGGTTTTGTGCCCAGCACCACCAAAGCCGGCGTTGAATCATGTATGGCCCATGCTTTCGGCCTGAATTAATGTTTTCTCCAATTTTTTGGCATACAGTGTGCATCTTTCAGAGAATATATTTTCCTGTGGCGAGACAAAGCTCAATATTTTTCATTAACTGGAGACGACCATCTCTGACGTTGTAAGAAGAACCCGAAACATGAAGGGAAAGTGTGCATGTAAGCGGATCAAATGCGACTTCTTGGTGGTGAAGAGGCTAAATCTAGTGGACGCCGCGGAGGACTAGCTATCGCGCGTGAGGACGAAGAACAGTGAGGACCCGGGATTCTAGTTGACGGCGGAAAGGAAGCACAGAAAATATGGGATGCGATGGAACCTCGTGTTGCAACAGGGGAGGCATGGATACCGTGAAATTCCGACTAAACAGTACCAGTTCATCTATACATCCGCTGACGGTGGCCTTGGCAGCAATGCAAAGCCAAATCGGGATCCGGCGGGAAGGGATTCATTGAGTAGGACGCGGGCTACCCTCGTTCGAATCACCAGCCAGCGACTGGGTATAAGACGCCAATGATTTCCTTTAAGCCCTACTTCTAGCTGGTACTCGGAGTTTCCCTCGCGTCCGAATGCAAAGAAAGGGGGGGGGGGTGTCAAGGTCGGTAGGTAGAAGGGGCAAACCGGTGTCGGCGGAGAGGAACAGGCCCTGGTCCAGCTTAGGCTCTGACGTGCCGTACGCGGCGAAGGCCTAGCCTGAGGACCGAATCTTAACTAAAGCGACTGTCGTAGTGACACCTACGGAGAAGAATGGATGAGGCGGAGGCAACCTCCACAATGCGAGCATGGATGATGGATAAGATCCCTTTGATCGCTCAAAGCTAGCGTTTTGGGAGAGGATGAAAACAGCCCATAAATAACGGCATCAAGAGATCATTGACCGCATTGTCGCATCACGAATGATCCCATTTTACGATTCTCCTTGGATAGCATGGGCGCTGATCGTATAACGAAACTAGAGAACATAGAGTACGAAATCTCGTTAAGCAATGATGCAGCTCATTTTTCTTTGCATGATTTGCCCATTGCTGGCTAGAATGTCGATCATCTTCTGTGGCATTCCCCGTGACCCTCTCATATCTAATATGAGCAATCAAACGTTAGAGTTCGTAAGCTCCCTTCTCTTCTAAACCGTGGTATAGATATTCTTATCTTCTTCCATGTTCTCAAAGGCTTCTCTCTGCTCTCGTTCCGTGATCAGAGATCTGATTCCACAGAACAGCGAACGATTTGGTCGGAACTCGCATTTGAAAGATCGTCACGAAGAATGATAGCACAAATTATGAGAACTCGACTGAATAGCGCGCATGGGGAACCGCCGGTTCTCAAATTCCGCTCGTGCGGACTTCGCTTCCAGTCAAACACTAGCAGAAGCCTGAAGTCCTACAAACCTAGAGTCGAGTAGGAGACTGTACTACAACTGTTGTGTCTTATCGTCTCCAATGTCCTCGTTTTAAGGGACGATTCACTTTGGAACTCGGAATCAGACAACACATGCACCGTCGACCGATCCAGACTATCTTCACTTTGGATACTCTTTGTTGAAATGCTATCAACTTTTGCGTATTTTCCTCGTGCAACTTTAGAAAGATGTCCTAGAACAACACCCGAGGACAGACCATTAACCAAGTCCAACAACCCCAATGGCAGCAATAACCATCGCCATTAATGAGACAGCTATCCAATGCTTCAATCCCATGACGAGGACTACAGCAACACAATGGTTAATAAAGTGGAAGCTGCTATCTTCCTCATAAAGATTGACCATCTAGGAAATGAACCAAATGACGCAGCTGCAGAGGGTCCGTCTCCGCAAGCTGACGATAAGAAGAGACCCAATGACGGCTATACTTCTGGTGACCAGAGCTTGGTGATCTTATTCCAAGTTCCTTCGTAAGGGGGATCATTGGAAGTAACATGAACCGGCAAGAAGGAACTAAATGAGTTGTACGAGCAGATTGAATGAAGCAGTAAAATGGATCCATGATATCACACAAGAAAGAGAGGTTGTTTCTTACAACCAGAAACCGACTACTACCTAGTTAACAGTCAGGGAAATAAGAGAAATAGAAACAGTTCACCTGTTGGATTCCCTAATGTGTAAACTCATCAGAAAGTTCGCACATTTCATATAATCTGGCTAACAGGGAAGGAGAGGGTATATACAGATTCGAGTTAGGCATGTATATATATATATACATATATATACATATATATACACAGAAAGAGAGAGAGAGAGAGAGAGAGAGAGAGAGAGAGAGAGAGAGATGGAGGTTAGGAAAGGAATGCAATGGCAGAAAGCATGTGAAAAAACCCACAATTCTCCTTTTCCTCTCCAATTTGATGAGAATTGCAGAAGATACCTCTTCGCAACTGTACCAGGCCATCTGATGAGTTAGATGTATTATGAGGCGATGGCTTACCGAGGACGCAGCCGTCTTATGAGCTCTCTCGCCGGTTGCGCCTCTACGTTGAATCGGCAGCTTCCTACATCTTCAGCCTGTTCGAGAAACAAGTGACAGCAGGAAAGATCCAAAGGGATCGCACGATCCATTCATCTAATCATGGTTAAAGGGAGGGATCAATGCGATCCCTTTGGATGCTTCCTTGATCCACCAGCACGACCGTGTCTCAAATCCTCTCCACCTCTTCTTCCTCTCACTCCTCCCCTTTAACTCACCCTTCGCATAGATGAACAGTGGAGTGGAGTCCGACGCTCCTCCAAAAGAAGCAAAGAGAATGGCCTCCTACCCGTTCTAGTCTCCCCAGTCCCTCCTCCTCGGCCTCCGCCATATAGGAACCCCGTTGATTAGCTTTCAAGGAATGTAAGCCTTCAATGCCGGCCTCGCCGCTAACTTTAGCCAATGGGAAGACTCTGGCTGATGTGTGGGTCTACAGCTGTCCCTTTACCACAAGTCAGCACCCCACCTTTGCTTATAATGGATGATGTCGACAGGTGGGACTTAAACCATCATCTATTATCCGTATTATCTATCTCTTTCAATAAAGTTTTATATTTCTCCTCAACCATGAGTTCAGAGTGCAAGGTTTCCTGAGTTGGATTACGCAGGGTATTCCGGCAAACGCAGACAATGAGAGCCATGCGTAAGTATTCCTGAAAATAAACACTACGACTCTAATATAATTTACAGTCCAATCACATGACTCCACGTTAGGGGAATCACCTCCAAGAGACTCTCCTAGGCAGGGGCTAGAAAGATTTTTCTAGCAGGTGATTCTCCCTTTCTGCGTCCAAACTATATCTTAATATTAGAGATACTATCGCCGTTATTATCTCGATCCTTTGTCATACTTCTTTAATCTTTTGAGGGGTTCTGTCCCTACAGTACGCACGCCTTTTGTGATGGGCTCCATCCTCGATCGATAGGGTGAGCAGTCGACGCTTTTAATGCCCAATTATTTCCAATGCCGGTAATTTCTTTCTCCTCGTGAGATTGCAAATGAGGTTCCCTCCGTGGCCTGAGAGCACATAGTGCGCGGAGTGATCAAGGAGAAAAGGGTCATTGTTGCTCAGTTTTATTTTATCGGCCGTGAACATTGTGCTTTTCCTCATTATATAAATAGATAGGGCGTAACTTAAAAAAGGTGATCTCATGCTCACGCTTCTCATTTCAGCGATTTTTTAGGAAAATCTCCGCTTTACCGAACGAGTTGTCATCGACAATAACGCCTTGCTTTGATACGTGTCATGTTATTGAGAGGGATAGCGTAGTCCATCTCAAAATCGACAGATAACAATTATTAAATGGACAAGTCGGCATAAATTACGGTGGGATTCTTCCAAGAGGAGGGAGAAAATACTCCGATGCTTAGGCCCGATGCAGTGAAGGTTATTCGGGAGTATGGTAGTGGCTGAGGTGTCGATTCATAGTACAAGTGAACTGGTTTGGCCCATCACCGGCGGCGATGCGGCTGTGAGGCATCTATTCCTCACTTTGCCTTAGACGGTTGTGGGATCCCTTTCCGCCTGTGCCTCCCAACAAGTAGAGCACTAGGGACTTGCTGTGATTCAGTCTGCGCCTATTGAATCCCACTCCCGCCCCCCCAAGAAAGAAAAAAAGGAAAAACAGCTGCCATTCGCAACGGCAGCCCTCTTTCTTTACCCCATTCCATCCCTTCATATTTACCAAATCTGTCTCTTCACGAGGAGAAGGGGCGCGGATGGATCTCCCCACGCTGTGCTTAGGACCAGTTATGGTGCCAACCTCACGTGCTTGTTACCAAGTTCATGGCTCTCCTTACGGTTCTCTCTACTGATTGAGGAAGAAGGCGACATGGAGACCCATCCTCAGACCTGCTTCATCTTCAGAGGTTGTCGTCAGACGGGCGGTTCACTAGCTCCACGCTTAGCGTCTCTAAGTCATCTCGCGTATTCCTTCCACATTGAATCGTAAGATCCATGTGTTAGGTGGTACATTGAAGGGGGGTCGGGGACAAGCTCATGATATCATAATTTATGGCATCTGTGAGTTATTTAAGACGTGAACTGCTATTCGTGTTCTCTTGGCCTTTGACGTCGTGGTCAGTAAAAAACTTATGTTGTACATAATATTTGAGCTCGTTTTGCTCAAAAACTTTCCCGGAGAATATGAACAGCTCACGAAGGCCACACTTAGTCGTGCTAAAAGATCTCTGACTTCGAGAGCAGACCATTATCTGCATTGTTCATTGACTTTTTGGAAATGAAAGGATGTGCTTGCTCCCTTCCTGGAACCGAGACCATTCAGATACTCCACCGACAATCAGTTTAAAGGCATTAGATTAAGGAGGGAAGGAAATCATATCTCACGAGTGCCCTTGTCTTTTCTCTCACCTCCTTAAATAGTTCTTCCTGGAGCCGCTTCCTGCAGCTTCTGTCAATTACAGCTTCCAGGAGCCGATTCAGTCGTTCTAATCGTCTGTCCCGGGTTGATAATCCCATGGTCAATTATCCTCGTACTTCCTCACTCTAAACGCAGCTGATGCTTGGTGCTCATCATCTCGCAGCCCGGAACCAAGACGTAGACGGGTCA
This sequence comes from Spirodela polyrhiza, assembly GCA_024713555.1. NCBI lineage: Eukaryota > Viridiplantae > Streptophyta > Magnoliopsida > Alismatales > Araceae > Spirodela > Spirodela polyrhiza. Next base: position 7,656,856 of record CM046536.1, on the reverse strand, counting down.
TGTGATGGAAAAGAACTATGGTAATTCGTGTCTAAAAAACATCATTCGATGATGTGAAATGTACTGATTATGGCAGGCTTGCACGATCCCCTCCACGCAATATTTCCCAGTTATTCTGATGGGGCATAAGGGCACCACCCCGTGGGGGTTTGGGGGAGGGGGAGTGCCGAAATCTTCTTCAGACATACTATCGAACAGGTTGGAGTGGCAAGCCATCCATCCTTGGATACCTTTCATAGCAACGAGCTAGGCCAGCGGGCTAAAACTTAAATGGCTGGTCCCATCTCACATGCCCAATGAAGCTCTATCAGACGGTTTTATAGTGAGGACAACCAAAGCTCGTACTCTTCCCAGACCAAAGACGGCGCAGTAGGAGGACCTCCCCCGCCAGCACCTTCCGACGCGTGTTCAATCAATGCAATCAATAACGAGACACTTCAGGCTGGGCTGGCCTCCACTTTGAATGGGCTGTCGTCCATCAGGCAAACTAAATCTGAGGGTCCTTCCACTTGCTGCATTTACTTGAGAAAACTTGGGCTGGAAGGTGAGGCGGAAATTTTCGGTTTTTGGGGCGTATCTAAGGCCAAATTAAACGATCATTATGGTAAATATAATGATGGTTCTCATTCACCCGTTCTAATAGTATGCGGTTAGAGGGAGATTATAAGGCTTCATTAGTCATTGCTGGTGATATGATGACGACTGATAATCGTCAACGAGGATAATTATGATTTGTGATAACAAGTGCTTCGGAAATTATGTGCCGAGATGAGACAGATAAGATGGTGACGAGTAACGCGGTTCAAACGAATAATTTACCATGATAATGTTAAGTGAGAACAATTATAATTGGTGGGGAGTTGTGGCGTGAGAATTGACTATAGCATTAGTATGCCAATACTTTTCAGTAATTACCATTTAAAATAACATTATAGCTTGCCTATTATTTTTAATGAATAATTTAGAATGAAGATGTTAAGTGAGAAAATGTAGACTTGAAGATGAGTCTATGCGTACAATTATTTCTGACATTTTTATTGATGGGATTGAAGAGAATTATAAGTTTAATTATTCCTTACACTACACTTTTCCAGTGCAGCGTTTTCTGAATGGAAACGGTGAGGTAATTCTTACTTTAAGGACAGACAGGGAGAAAAGGCAAGAGTGATAGAAAATTCAGTAAGTAGAACTTTAAGGGAGAATAGAATCCATGGGGGACTAAAACAGGGAACGGAAAACAAGCAGACGGAATGTTCTTCTTCATCATCTTCTTCTTTCGGGTCAGAATCCCATCTTAGCAGCGGGGAAGGTCGGGAGGCGGCGGTGGGAGCTTCGACGACAGGGTGGGTCCGTCTTCCACCACGAAAGCCATCCCCAGGCCCCAGGGCATGTGGGCGTCTATGTGGCAGTGCATGAACCACACACCTGCGGTTCCAGGCCACAAAGTGTCAGAGATACCAAGGAAACAAGATCAGAGGAGCCCGTTTTCGACTATCGATGGCTGGGAGGAGACCAGAGAGACAGGAACTTCGAAAAATAATTATCTTGGACGGCTAGAAACCAAAAGTTTTGGAATACGTATCCTCACCTGGGTTATTGGCAACGAAGCGGATGACGGCCCAGCCGCCGGCGGGCACCCCTATGGTATTTCGCACCTGGGGATTCACCAGGTTGAAGCTTCTCTTGGCGACGGTGGGGTTGTAATTGCCGAACCCCTGCGCCAAGACGAAGAAGTTGAACCCGTGTAGGTGTATGGGGTGGTTCTCCGTGCCGAGCAGTGCCGTGTTCTGCAGCACCACCTCCACCCTAGAGTTGTACTTGAGCCTCTTTGCCCTCGTCTCCTTCACCGTCTGCAGCAATCCCACGTCGAGGGTGACGTTGGGGCTCGTATAGTTGAAGACCACCGGCGGCCGGTCGGGGAAGTCCAGCGTGAAAACGCCGGGCACCTTGAAGAAGTGGGCCTGAAGCAGCGACAGCTCTGTGGGGAGTTGGAAGGAGTAGTTGCTCATGGAGGCCGCAAACCTCTCCCCGAAGGGGCCGGCGCATGTGCCATTCTTCTTGTCGCAGGGGACAAGGCCCAGCCCAAATGTAATGAACATCTTCTCGTCGACAGCGAGGGGGACCTTGGGGTCACACGGGCGCACCAGCGCCGACAGATTGGTGTAGAACTTGTGGGCGGTGGGGGTGTCGTTGAAGGCGGGGAGGGCCGGCATGATCGGCGGAGAAGACGACGGCGGCGAGGTCTCGTAGTATAGTATGCCGGTTGTGGTGCCATTGGGGAAGGGTACACCGGCGACACTGACGTAGGTATGCGCCGCCATATAGTACCGGCCCGGGGCGGCGGTGGCGTCGAGGAGAGCGTCCACGGTCTGTCCGGGGGCGATCACCACCACGTCTGTGGGGTACGGCACGGTGTAACTGGCATCTATGGCGACCACCCTGAGGCTGTGGCCGGCCACCATGAAGAAGAGCTCCTGATTGAGTGCAGCGTTGACGATCCTCAGCAAGTAGGTCTTCCCTTGCACCACCCTGACCTTGAAAGTGTCTGGCGAAACGCGACGCATCCACAGTAAGCATTGTAAATTGAAAGCTAAGCTTGGCGGATGAAGGGTAATTTTACTCACGGTCCCGAGAGCAAGGGTAAAAATCTCCCGGCCTCCCGTTGATGGTGAAGGCATCGGAGATGTTTGGCGCTCCGCCGGTGGAGAGAGATACCTCCTCGACATCGACGACGTTGTCGTTCCACCACTCGCCTGCCCAACACATCCAAGTCACAATTCACGAACAAAAAAACATTAGCGTATTATCTACCAATCACGTCGCCTCAAACTCGATGTGCCCGCGAAGGGATGATAGATCAAACGGGTGGTAATCTGCTAATTTTCGAGAGTTCAAAAGATCTGTCAACAGTCGGCGGGCTTTATTCAAACGTCATAGAAAACCAACAAAGTGAACTATCGTGATTACGATATTTTTCCGAGTTTAAAGTGAGGTGAATGAGGGTCAAGTTCGATCGACGTCGTCGCTTACCGAGCAGGAGGGGGACCTCTCTGTACGGGCTTGGGGAAGGGGTAGGCGCCGGCGCCGGCGCGAGGGTGGATGATGAACGACCCGTAGACGGTGGCCCGGAGGTAGGAGGAGTGGGCGTGCCACCACAGGGTGCCCTCCTGGCCGATGATGTTAAATCTGTATGTGTAGCGGCCCCCGGGGGGGATGGGGCACTGGGTCACGTATCCCGGCCCGTCCGCCCACGCTGTCAGCAGCTGGAATATGCCGTGCCTGAGCCGCAGGTTCCGTCAGCAAAGGCCCCCCCGGCGATCCCGTATTTGACTTGAAGTACCGGTAGATGGAGGATGGTGATCTTGCTTACCAGTGGAGGGTGATGTTGTACGGGGAGCCGTTGATAACGTGAATGACGACGGAGTCGCCTTCGTGGGCTGCGATAGTAGGCCCGGGAAAGCGACTGTTGACCGCCACCACCGTCCTCTCTTGGCACAGCTTCCGGATCGTTAGGTTTCCAACCTGAACCAGCACCAGCGCGTAGGAAACGGTCTGAGGAAGCAAACTCGACAGAGGGGCTAATCAATTGGAGAAACCCTGCGGGTTCGGTAGGGTAGCCAGCCGGAGACGACAAGCTTGCTGGGTCGTATGTTTTCCGAACGATGATGTCATCATCACGTATAATGAGGACTTAAGACGCGCCATGGCCGGGCATTTTCTTCCTGGAGGCGTCAGCTTAGAACGCGACGGCTACCCACGTAGAGACTCGAAGATCCCACCCTAATCTACGACGACCAGATCATTATGGCTCTGCACTAGGCACCCTCCAACTGTCTGGTTGTTTTTCGGGAAGATGAGCCGCTGTGTGGTCGATTGAGATCGCTCGTGATCCAAGGGATCGCAGAGTCTGGCGAGCTAAAAGACGTAACTACGTGGTGTCGAGATGCTCGCGAGCTTTAGCACGGAGCTTCTGTCCGTCGCGTCGTTAGACAGGGAGAATGGAAGGGAAGAGGAAGAGGAGCGTGTGCATGGCGCTTACCCGGAAGGTGTGCTCGACGACCTCGCCGCGAGCTGAGACGGCGAGGAAGGCAAGAGCGAGGGAGGCCACCAGAAGGACGGCCCTCTCCATGCCGGAAGAGGAGAAGACGGAGACTGCCTTGGGGGGCACGCGGCTACCCGAGACAAATGGTGATACAAGAGAAAGAACGAGAGACTCCCTCGGCGTTTATAAGTATGCATGCTCCCTCCGGCGCGTCCTTCCAACGTTGAAAACGTCCCCGTCGCCATCGCCGCGAGGAATGAAGCCGACGTCCCGCGTCTACTGACTACCTCACATAGGAAAATGAGGAGCCGGAGAGGCGATCGCAGTTGGTCATCTGCACCCGTCTGTCCTTGATAACCCGCTCCCGTCGTTTGGGGGCCTGGGAAGAACAGGAAACAATGGGCGGTCATGCTCATCTGACGATCGAGTAGAATAATCGGATCACAAATGCAACAGTCTAGTCACAATCTAGGATCTGCCGGCGATTTTGCATTTCTACGATGGATTTTCCGGGAAGATTATCCTCGCCTTCGAAATACGAAGGAACTGGGCGAGAGTTTGACATCGGAGCCTCCGATAGTCAACTGTATGATCAGGTCTGCGCCAGCTGGTAGATAACTCGACAACGGATCACCACGAAAAGCAAAGCAAAGCAAACATGTCGAGCTCGCCGCGATAGGCTGGCCTGCCGGAGTCCCGGCCCGAGGTTAGACTTCCCCGCAACCTAACCCTATCCACCACTCCGACAAGGCTTCACCGCGATAGGCTGGCCTGCCGGAGGCCCGGCCCGAGGTTAGACTTCTCCGCAACCTAACCCTACCCACCACTCCCGCGAGGCCTCGCCGCCTCCAGCTGTGCTCTGATGTCAACGTCTGCTAACACGTAAATCGGTTGACAGTCGGGGTCTTCGTCCAGAACTTGGGCGCGAAGCACTCCCCGAAATCGGATACTTCGGAAAAAGTCAACTGTTTCTCAAGCCCTTGACTGTGGGCACTATCATCCATCAATCACCTAACACGGGCCATCCCTTTCGGGATGGATGGCTTGCCGGTGGGGACGAACCCGAGTTTGATCAGAAATCCATAACTCGGGCCAATTGAACAATGATTAGAGCTCTAACTAATCTTGACGAAGCGTGAAATACCCAAACAAAAAAAAAAAGGAAATAATCTCCCCCACGTATACGAATAGATTATTAGGGTTCGTGGTGAGAATGGGGTTGACCCTCCTCCGCCCCCCTCCCCGAAGCCCGCCCTGGCCCAGCCCAATCTTCTCGGTGAGGCCCAAAAACACGAGCTTGAGACAGCTAGCAGGAATTTATTCCATTTACCAACAGGTGCTAGTCAGAGAGCCGCCTCCTACAACGGAGATGTCGATCTCCAAGGAATTTCTTGCGGAGATACGACGCCACGGAGGTGCTATGCAGGTTATCGAGAACCACAGCTGCTCTGTCGGAGCTCCGGCATCCATATTTTGCCGGCCGGCGATGCCTCCTCCCCCTCCTCCTCTGGCATCCATGTCTAGGCCCTCCCGACGGGCGACAGCGGCGGACGGTACGGCGCCGACATAGGGGTGCCGCCGGCAACGGCGGCGGTCCTCACGGGAAAACCCACCGCCGGTGAGCACAGCCTCGAGTTCAGCAGCTCATGGAGGCCCCCCCGCTTCCTCCCGTGAAGCGCTGACACGCAGACGGCGAACGCCTGCACTGCGGCGATGGAGGAATCGAAGTCGACTCTGTAGAGCCCCTCCTTGAAGCCGACCAGGCTGAAGAAGGGCCGGCCGTCTCGGCCTCCTGCCTGAAAGAACATGATGATCACCTTAAGTTCCTCCCGCACGGATCATTATTCCATGAACAACCAGTGGAAACTTGCTAAATTTGTGATGATAAATCTCCGAAGGGGGGTGATTGAGCAGAACCTGAATGAAGAGCTGGGTGCCATCTACATCATCCCGAAGGTGGCTGTCGCCGGCTTTGACTTTCAGAATAGTTAGAGCGCAGCCGGCATCCCATCCTCCACAGTCGCACCTCCCTCCGGACCGCCACCGTTCAACGAGGGTCGCTGGTTTTCCGGTGCCCGACAAACCATGAACTTCGCTCGGGAGTATGGCCACCATCTCTCGAACCCGCTGCTTGCGCGCTTCGAGCTTCGTCTCCGACGGTTCTACGCTGCCATCGTCATGGTTGCTCGGGCTGAAGGCGCTGTTGCTCTCTGCGGCTTCTGATGGGGCGCCGCTTAGAACGACTGCCGCGAGTTCAGAGTTCATGGCAGGATGGTCCCAGGTCCCGTGGAGGGTGGGCCTCAGCTCCGGACCAAGCAGGACGAACTCCCTCGCAGCGTCGCGGCGATCTTCGGGGGATCGAACGGAAGAGACGTTCATCTGGCCGACGACATTGGAGATGAGCTCCTTCTTGCCCCTGCTCCCCTGTTTCATCCAGCCCCGGATCTTCTGTCGAGCTTCCGTAACGTAGTAGAATGTGTAGACGCACTCGCAGCCTTCCTTGCCGGATCCCCCCTTCTTCTTCCTCGTCGCCGCGAGGATCTCGCTCTCGCTGACCGAGAACGTGTACAGAGGCACGCCGTCTTTCCAAGAGACTCGCAGCAGAGCTTGCCGGGGGGACGCCTCGCGGATCGAATCTGCACCATCCGCAGCAGGCAACCCGCTTGAGGGAGAGCGCCTCCCCTTCACAGAATCGCCGTCAGAGGAGCTCGAGACCCTACTGGCCGAACTGGGTGGTCGCTGCTCTGAGAGAAGTCCTGGTTCTTCGAAGGTAGGAGGCTTCCTGCCCGGGGAGGGTAATCTCCGCGAAGCTGCAGTTGGCCCGGAAGCTTGACGCCGCTCCGACGATGCCTTCGACTTCAGAAACGGATCGAGAAGCCTTCTCAGAGGGCTGCTCCGCCTCGATCTGTTGGTCTCGGCTTCTCCATCTCCGCCATGCTGGTAGTGCAACGACGCCGATATCTCCCTCAAACTGGAGCATCTGCTTAGGCCGGCGATGGACTGGTAGCCGGTGGATCGTTCTCTCTTTCTCGCAGATCCTTTCGTCCCGTCTGAGCACCGGCTGTCCCCACCGCCGGGGGGCTTCCGGTGGAGCATGGCGGCGGGCGTGTCCTCCCCGCCATTCGGTTTCAGTGTGGCCGGTCCATCCCATCGGAGGGACGTCTCGCAGAGATCAGAACCGAGGGAATTCAGGTCCGGCCATACGCTGAGAGGGCATGAACGAGGGAAGCTCGGAGACAGAGGGGCGAACTGGAAATCCTCAGAAGATAATGCACCCACAAAGCTCGCTCGACCAGGTTCTGCGTGCGCCGCGCGATCTCCCGTCGAAGAATAGCTGAATCTCCGGCTACCATGGAGATCGCCCTCAAGATGCTCCGGCAGCAGATCGTTGAGCGGAAACTTGCACCGGCGGGGGGTCTGGGTCTGAGCGTCGTGCAGCAGATGCCTGCTACCTTCCCCACGGTCGGACCTCAGCTTGACGGGCTTCATCCTTCCATTCCTGGCAAAACTCGACGAGCTTTCTCCGTTCTTTGATGTCGACGGCGACGTTTTCTCTTCTGGAGAACCGTCCTCCAACCCCGAAACCTTCCTCTTAAATTCTTCACCCCTGGCCACAAGATCAACGCTGGGCCTGCACTGATCCACTGGGGCGCAGACGCGACGCCCGACGGGGCGTTCCCTCGATGGAACTTTGGGAGAGCGATCTTCGACGCCATTCCTGGCCCTGGAAGATGATGCTTCTCGTGGCACCTGCGCGAGAGCCTCTGCAACAGGAAAATCCCGGCGGCTGTTCAGAAAAGGACGCTCGTTCCTCAGGGTGGTGAGATAGCTGATGCTGCTGCTGCTGTTCCACGACGGGGTCGAAGATCCGAATGCAGAGAGGGCCGAGGAGTTGAAGCTCGCCGGAGAGGCTGCGGGTTGTTTTCCATCTCCGGCGACGGGCCTGCGGTCGTCCGTCCATCTCTCGAGCCGCCGCCAGTCGAGAACTCCAAAATTCAGGGCCTTCTCCTGGAGGGTGCCCCCCTCCCGCTTCTCCATGCGCTGCAGGTAGCAGGGGACGTTGGACATGTGCTTGATGAGTTCTTCAGATCCCACCGGCGCCCTGTTCGGCCAAAGCTTCTTATAATTCGCCGGAACCTGTGGCGGGAGGGAGGGGCCTCCATGGCCGGCCTGAGCAACGGCGCTCCTCGGCCTTGCCGGAGCTCCTCTGGGCCTGGGGGCGAGCAGCTTCTCTTCCGCTAGCTTGGGGTTCTGGTGCAGGGGACACTGTCCTCTGACCTCGGCGCCACGCCCCGCCATTAATGAACGGCTCCTGGGCGTTTCACAGACGCTCGTCGTCCCTCACCGACCGACGATCACTCGGGGGGGAAGCCGCCATGAACAAACAATGGCCGATCCCCGCAGGATAATCTCAGGTCCCTGAAAGACGGCAGAAAAGGGAGGGAAAACGGTCAGAGGCGAGGGCCGATTATCAGAGAACTATCCGGGCGACGCTTCCCTGACTCTGAATCAGAGAGAAGGGAGGATGCGCGCAGGAAGATCAACCGGCGCTCCGCTCGAAAGCACACTAGGATGGGCATTGCTGGTCTCCACGGCAGCCGGGGCTCCCGCAGGCTCTCCGGAAACCATGGGAGAGCCATAAATCGTGCGCCGACCAGTCGACCAGGAAACCATCCGCGAGAGAAAAAAACTATCCTTTTCCCGATGGAGTGAGTGGGAGGGCCTACCGCGTCTGCGAGGACAGGGGGAACGCTCTGCAAATCCTCCGCCGCAGGAATCGCAGGGCGACCCGGATTGTCGAATCAAACGAGAAAGACGAGCATTTTTTTTTCTCGGGGCGAAGAAATCCGAAACCCGCCGGTTGCATTTCCCGGGGGGGGCATCGATTGAGATGCTTTCTCTCGGAGGAAACCAGGATTTTACGGAAGAAAACTGAAGAACAGAAGCAGCATCTCTTTCCTCTTTTCTGCAGAAGAGAGAGAAGAGGCGAGCACGCACGCACCCACCCACCCACCGGAGAGAGAACGTCGCCGTCGCTCCGTCTTCCTTCCTTTTCTTCCTCCTCGAGCGCGTAGAGGCGGCGCGGGCCTTGCCGGGAAGGAAGGCTCAGCTTCTCCTCCTCCCCCACACAGAAACAAACCCACATTCCCTTCCGAACTGAGGGAGGGGACCAGACGCCGCCGTTCTGCTGCCAAGGTGAGGCGGACACCGCGACGGTACAACTTGTGGAGGAAGGAAAGTCGCAGAGAAGGAGATAGCTAGTACCGTCAAGTGAAAACGGGGACAAGGAACGAAAAGAGAAAGATGAGAGAGAGAGAGAGAGAGATAAGAGATAGAGATATGGCGGGGGAGGGAAGGAGGGAGGAATGGCGGAGGCCTCTGCTGCGGCTCTCTCTCCTCTCTTCTGGTTCTCACCGCCTGCTCGGCTTCCACAGGAAAAATAAGAGTGTAGAGTAGAGAGAGAGAGAGAGGCTGAGATGTGGGGCCCGCAGAAGGGGGGGGGGGGAGGGGGAAGATGATGAGTTGGCGTCGGGCAGAAGAAGCCGGTTTCACGAGTAACCGCAGTCCATTGACTGGACAGTAGCGACAGCTGTCAAGTCCGGCCCCAGGCGGAACTCATCCTGATCGTCCATCTTCCGGGCCCCCAAGGGCCCATCGATCGAGATCGTCCCTTCTTCAGAGAGGCCACTCCCTCGCCACGTGAGCGGAATCATCGCGTGTCGCGATGGAGACTCGGTAACGTTACTCGCGGCCCCCCCCACCCCCCGGCAGCCACAACCGGACAATCCCAGCGACCAACGGCTAATCGCTGAATGATGAGAGAGAGAGAGAGAGAGAGAGAGAGAGAGAGATAGAGAGAGAGGAGTTGGACGTGGACTGTTCAGTGGGAAATAATCGGGGCCCAAAGGGCTCCACCGGCCCCCCGCCGCGGAGAAAAGACGTTCAGGGAGACACAAGGAATCCTCTCCGCCGCGTTGCTCTCTTAGGCCCAGCCGCCTCCCATCTCCCTACTCTCTCTCTCTCTCTCTCTCTCTCCATCTGCGTTGGTGGGTGGGTTGATGATGATTGATTGATAGGGAGGAGATTAAAAGTGGCTCGCCAAAGAACAGTGGGAAGTGAAAGAGCGCCGACACCCGCGGAGATGCTCTCCATCTCCATAGGAATCGGGCGGCAGCTCTTTCAAAGCAGACGCAGAAAGAGAGGGATAGGGATGATCTCTGCGGGAATCCAAGGCAGGGAAAGGGCGTCAGGCGCCCGTACGATGATAATGCCCGGACCAAGACAAGCTCTCCCGCTGCTTGCTGACTCCGGCGGCGAGGACTTGGTTTCCCGGCCGACAGCGCCCATTAGACCGTTCCTTCCCGGAGGGCTCGCTCCTCTGGGAGGGAGGGGAGACGTCCTCCGCCGTCAATTATGAACCGAAGCTAATGCGGAGACCCCGACTGCGACGGAAGCGCGCTTTTTCTGTTGCTCACTGACCTCCGCTGGCTGCTGCTCGCCGTGGAAATCTCCGTCACATCTACATCAGCCCGTCGGGTTTAGACAGACTAGAAGAAAGAACTCGAGACGTGGCTCAGCCCTTCGCCTGCTCGCTGCGAATATATTCTTACCTAGGACAAGACAAGCACTTCCCTTCTCCAAGCAACCCTCTCTCTCTCTCTCTCTCTCTCTCTCTCGCTCTAGAGTAGATGAACTTTCCCAGTGGGCCCCGTGAATAACGTGCCGGCGATGGGTTGAGAGGAATAACAGCCCAGGGAAAACGGGGGAGGAAGGGTCGTCCATCTATCGTTTCGTCTACGCAAAACCATGGCGTCGGCGGCCGAGCCCCGAGAACCGACCAAAAGCTCTCAAATTTGCGGGTCGTTTATGGCTGGAGACCTAGGATAGACCCCGTTGTACGACCCCGTTTCCTACTCGTCCCTCCGCCGCCGCCTCTCTCCCGCCGTCAAGGGACGTAGCGGCGCGGCGGCGCCGGGGAAGACGGAACGCCGACCGGCCGCGAAGGCGCGAAGCTCTTCCTCCGGCGAGCCGGGCAAATAATACAGTGGTGGCGATGGTGGAGAAGACCAGGCCCACAGGATCGAGCTCCAGTGGCTCTCGTGGCGCAATAATAATGAGCTCCCCGCTCGGTGCCCATGCATGCGGCAGTCGCCGTCGACGTGACACCTATCCGAATTTCCTTCCAACTAGACTCCAGTCAAACACGCAGCCCGGACCCCCCCTCCTAACTTCCGAGAATGCCCTTCCGCACCCCCATCGATCCCTCCGCCGACACGGGCCCATCACCTCGTCCAATTTGCCCGCAGCGCCGAGCCCACTACGCCCAATGCCTGTCCGCCCGAGCAGGCCCGGCCCGGCCCATTATCCCTACAACCCATCCCAGGCCACTCGCCTCGAAAGAGGCGCCTTTTGACGGATTTCAAGGGAGACACGTGGTTCATACGGAGACACGTGGGCTCAACTTGCCCCCTCCCTCCTCTCACACGCTCCTTTCATAGCACACGAGAAGTCAACGAGAACTGTAGAGAGAGAGAGAGAGAGAGAGAGATTGAAGCGTGGAGAATAACGTAACGGAGGCGTGAGATCGACGACGTAGAGAGGTCAGCCGACGCCGAAAGCGAAGGGCGGAGGGGCGGCGGCCAACGGCGGGAGATCGACCCCACGCCACCCTCTCGTACCCTGGGATCTCGGTCGACCGTTGACGACGGGGGCAAGTCCGCCGTCATCCCGGGGCCCCTGTTCCGCCGCCTTTCCCTTAATGGCGATGGCGAGGCTCCAACTGTCGGGGACGCCAGCGCCGCCTATTGTCCTGGGTATAAATTCGTACCACCCCTTCCATGAATACGAAAAGAAAAACTGAGCCCCCACAACAGCCGGCGCGCCAGCTTGGCGCCCAAGTGGCCGCCTCAGTAGCGACCGGCGCCTACGACGCCCACGTGTACTCCAGTCAGAGCGCTACGTGGCCCGCTTCGGCGCCCAGTCACCGTAGGAGGCTCGACCAGGAGGGAAAAGGATGCCACGCGGGCAGGTAACGACAAAACGGCTGAAAACGACAATATTTCACACCGACGGGCTTTAATTTTAGACCGCGCCGGGTATTATTACAAGCAGCTCCCCGAAAGAAGAGGACAATTTTTTATGCCCCCCCCGGCCGTACCCCCGACGTCCTGCCTCGAGGGGGGAGCGGGGGTAGGGGTTTCTTCTTCCTTGGGCACGGCGAGTTTCGTGCCACAGAGAAGGAAGGGAGGTCGGGGGATCTGAGCTGAGCTACTACCAGGCGGGGATCTGATCCAGCTCGTCTCCGACGACGAGTCTCTCCTTGTCACAATCTCCGCTGCTCTGCCGCAGGCGATGGATCGGATTCTGGTTATTCAGAGAGAAGGGGAGGAGGCGGGTGGCGGCCGGCGGGAGCTAATAGGTCCACTCCGGCGGCAGGCGCACATCGCCGTGAGGCTCGCTGCTAGCAGGCGGCGGCCGGGGGCGGCGGAGGGGGGCTTGCTTCTGCTTCATCTCCGCCGCCCCCTTCTCCCCGGTTACCTTGGTGGCGGTATCTGCAACCAGCGAACCCACCAGAAGAGAGTGAGATCTATCGTCTTCGCGAATGGTAGAAAAGGAGAAATGGCGGCGGCGGTGGTGGTGGCGGGGTGGGAACTCACCGCGGCCGATCACGTAGAGGGCGGGAAGGCGGGACTTGGCCGCGATCTCGTTCAGGTCGAGGTTGAGGGCGCGAACAACCCTCGCCGGGAGCAGCACGGTCGAGCAGGCTGGGCACACGACAGGGGGACGAATCAGAAGAAGAAGAAGAAGACGACGACGATGAGATTACCGGGGCCCCCCAGACAGTTCAGAGGAAGAACATAGATACAGAGTCAGGCGGAGGAGTGACGGTCGGGGGAGAGGGAGAGAGAGAGAGAGAGAGAGAGAGAGAGAGAGAGAGAGAGAGAGAGAGAGAGAGAGAGAGAGCGAGAGACGCCGTCGTGGGCTGGGGGATGGATCCGAATTGTGCAGGCGGGAGGGATCGAACACCCCCCATGAAAGCAGAGCAGAGCAGAGCAGAAAGAAAGGGGTGGATGGGATGGGACGGAAGGAGCAAACCCTATACCTGGCTTCTTCCGCAGCTCGGCGGCGTTGCCCTCCGTTCTCGGCAGGAACACGCCGGTGCCGGAGGACTCCCTCCCCGTGCGGGGACTGAGAAACACGGCCCTCATCCCTGAGGCATTCCACTGCGGCCCTGGTCGGCCGCCGGGCGTTCCCCCGCCGCCGCCGCCGCCCTTTGGCCGGTGGCTCTGTTTCATCCTCATCGTCGCCGTCGTCGTCGTCGTCGTCGTCTGGCGTTTCTGGTTCAGCGGCTGGAACTGTAGCAGGAGAGAAGAGGAGAAACAAGGGAGATAAGACGACGGAACAATGGGAGGATGGGCAGCTGCGGTTTCCCGACAGAGTTTGCCCGAGAAAGACAAGTCAACCTCCTGCAAATCAAGAGGAGCAGCGAATCCCTGCTTGCCGACCTGGTTATAATGGGGCGGCGGATTCAAAGGCGGGTTCACGTAATAGCCGGTGGAGCTGGCCTTGGCCGGAGCGGAGGGAGAGGGGGAGGGTTTCTTCGCCGGCGCGCCGAGGACTCCACGGCCGCCGTAGTAGTCCCCGTCGGCGCTGCCCTGGCCGATCCGGACGGCCTCCCCGGCGGCAGAGGAGAGCAGATCCCAGGGGCTCTCCTCCTCCCTGTGCCGCTCCAGGGAAGAGGAAAGAGGAGAGGACACGAGGGAGGCCCCCTTGGAGCTCTCTCCACTGGAAGAGTTGCAGCTCCACACCTCGCACAAGGTCGACTGCGGTGACAGGCACGCCGCCGCCGAAGCTTCCTGCCACAGCGAAGAGCCCTATCGTCACCGCGAGCTCTCGTCAGGAATCGACCGGACAGGGGAACAGGGCCCAAGGAATACCTTGTTCGATTTCCCGGCGGCGAGGAGAGGAGCCCTCGTCTGGTCCCGGAGCAGCAGGTCGCGAGACAGCTCCCGCGAGAGCACTGCAAGGGAGTCGTCCTCCTCCTCGTCGCTGGTCTCCGCCGCGGCGACGGACCCGACCGGCGAGCTCAGGTCGGAGCCGTGCCCCCACCCCCACCCCCACTCGAAGGGGAGCTCCGGGGGGGAGCAGGGATCTGCGCCGCCATCGTCGCCCTCTCCCACCCTGCGAGAATCCTCGGCCAGGAACCCCGACGGGAGCCAGAACCCCGCATCCTTCAATTCCTCCGCCATGCCCGCGGAGCTCCACCCACCCCCACCCCGCCAATGAATGGGCGGCGCCGCCGGAGGGTGGAGGCACCTGCCACAGTTCTTCTTCTCGTCCGGTCCGCAGGGAGACGCCGGCCTTTGTCCTCTGCCCGGCGAGCGCCTCCGCAGTCGACAGAGAGAGAGAGAGATACTAAATTCCTGAGCTATCGCGGGGGCCTCTTGTAATGAACAGGTCTCGGCCTCCCCTGGCTCCGGGTGCTTCCGTCCAACTGCGCCCCATCTACTCCAAGAGGCGAGGGGCCTAATGACCAAAACGCCCTCCCCGGACATCTGATTCCCATCAGTCAATCAGACCCGCTGCTGGGCACACCAATTAGCAACAAACCCCCCATCAACCTCTCCTCCGCGAGGGGGGGGGCTAGTCAACGGCCCCTGACCTTAACGCCACCCGCCCGGTCAACCAACCCGCTTCGGCCTCGCCTCGGAAGCCCGGACGATGATCGAGAGAGAGAGAGAGAGAGTAGATGCTTCGGCTGCATCGCTACGCCGCGGGGCTCGCTTATCCTGCACCGCCGGGGTCCACCGTCGAGGATTGGCTGCCGTCCGGCGGCCCCGGTACGGTGTTCTGCGAGACGGGTACTTTTGGCGGTTGGGGGGCCCACACAGCGGGGGGGAATCTGAATCCGACCGGCGACGTGGCGGCCCCGAAGATTCCGCCGTCAGTTTCCACGTGGCAGGAGAGATGCCGTCCCCGTTCGGATCTCCTGGGCCGCTCCCTTTCCGCGTGAGCTGTCTGATATGACGGCGGGCGACTCGTTCCCGCCACAGCGCCCGTCCAGGCTGGGTTTTGGGGGCAGAACGGACAGATGATGTCCATTTCCTCAATAGCCTTCCTTGAGAGAGGACAAACAAAAATAGGCGCATGAAAGAGGAGTTTTTATGAAAAATATCCTTCACACGTGTACGGAAGAGGGTACAATGGCAATATGTCTGAACATGCGGGTTTGAAAGCTGAACAGAGTAGAAAAGTATATATACATATATATTTCTTTTTATAGTCTGATTTGAAATATATGCGGATCGGCGCCCCCCTCAGGTTGTCCCCTTCCGGTGCCCTCGTTCAGTCGCTCTCCATCTCCACCATCGTCGACCCTGCGGCGGCGGCGGCGGCATCGCCGGAATCCCGGCCAGAAGAGACGGTAGAGCCCTCGGCGGGCGTACCGAGGTAAGCTCATCCGCCATTTCTGGTGCTTTGGCGAGGAGATGGAGGAGGGGATGAGAGAGGCGTCTGACGAGGACAGTGAGAGGGACGGGGGATGGGGCCGGGATGACGGGGCAGGGCGGCGACGTCTAGATTCCTCCGCCTGCTTCTTCTTCTTCTTCTTCTTCTTCTTCTTCTTCTTCTTCTTCTTCTTCTTCGGATCTGGCTCTCACTCTGGATGTGGCGATGGCGAATCATCTGGATCTCTGTCGGGTGTTTGCTCCTCATTTGATGATCCGGGGCATAGACTCTGCGAAGAGTTCACCTTAGCCGGACGCGACTCATTCCTCCATTTCTGTCTGCTTCGATTTGGTGTTCTTCCCGCTGAGATTACCCGATTCCTCTGACGCAACCCCCTCGCGTAATATCTCTCCAGGGGAAGTCGGCTGGCCTGCTCGAAATTTTCAACTCGAACATGTTCGGGCGAACGGCGTCGCAGTTGCTGAGAGAACTGAACACTGCTGACAGCGACAATCTGCAGGCATTCAATGTAAGCCCATCGAACCCTCCATTTATCTTCGAATTCTTCGGCCTCCGTCTCCATGCTGGCGAGGACCTTCCCGAGATCAGAAGATGCCCTCCAAGGGATGAAATATGAATCCAGAGCGGATTATGCATCACTGCGATGGAACCTCCATGGACGTGAAGAACGGCGGTCACGACCCGCGTTTCCGAATCATGTTTTTATCCGCGTTTAGTTGACAACGGCACAGAATTTCTGAATCAATTCTTCCGACCGTTTCTCCCGTCAAGTGGAGTGTTCCTGCGCACACTGCCGCCCGAGGGGCGACCGGGGGGTCTCGATGACCTCGAGTGGCCAGCGCCATCAATCAGCAGCGTGGAGTTTCTTCCGGCCGTGCCCATTTTCTAACCCGCTGCTTGGTCTCTCCTTCTGGGCCTCCAGAGCGACACGTTCGACCAGGTCATCGCCGAATGTGAGAACCACCATCTGATGCTCCAGTCCTTGATCAGGTGAGGAAGCCCTGCGCTGCCCTGCCCCTGCCCCTGATATCGCCGGAGAGAGCATTTTTTTTGCCGTGCTCGAGCGCTTTCTCTGCCCCCTGGGCACTAGCTAGTCCGTTCGGTGGTCGGTGTCGGGTCGTTGCGTCCTCTGAGCTTGGCGCCGTCCTCTGATTCGAAGGAAGCTGGAAGGCGAGCAGCTGGACGTGCAGACGGCCAGGAACGAGGATCATTTCGGGGCGGTCGTGCATCACCTCTCTCTCCTCCGCAACAAACGCTGCCTCACGGCCTACATGTAAGCCGACGACACGACTCTTCCTTGTGCCCGGCGTGGGCTCGGCGTGGGCTGCGTTCCTGGGCCGTCGACTTTGGGCGGGGCCGGCCGTGCGGACCATTCTTTTATTTAGATTTACTGTTGTTGTTGCTGCTGTTGTTACTGTTGTTATGGTTGTGTGGGAGGGAGAGGAACACTGTTGGAGGGGAGAATGGTTTTCTCAGGCACAACCGAGCGGAGCTGATCCAGAGCCTGAGGTGGAAGGTCGGCGCCAAGCTCCCCGAGGAGATTCAGGAGAAGCTCAGCTTCTCGGAGAAGGAGTACTTCAAGAACCACTCCGCAGCCATCGAGTCCTGCATGTCGGAGCTCGATCTCGACTTGACGGTGGTATGTTGAAAAGACCTTCCTTTCTTGGAGCCGGCTGAGGATATATTTATCTGATGTATAGATATATAGTGATATGTGTGGTGTATGTATGGATGTGGATGGGCAGGACATGGTTCCCCCCAAGGACCCGTACATCCAGGTGAGGGTGCTGGACGACATCGGGGACAATCTCTCTCTCGGAGACCACTCCTTCTCCCTCACCAAGAACTCGGTGCACTCTGTCCGCCGCACCGACGCCGAGCAGTACATCTCCCAGGTGGGCTTCGCTCCTTGCTTCCCACGCTCTCTCTCGCTCGCGCTCTCTGGTGGTGATGATGGAGATGCCGGGTGTTGGATGGCAGGGATTGATGGAGGAGTTTTTCGCGTGAGAGCTGAAACCATGGGCTTCACCTGATGCTTGGACGACCAACGGTTTTCTCTCTCAAGCGCTCTATCTCTCTCTCTCTCCTCCCCCCCTCTCTCTCTTTCCAGGCATCATCAGGGATCCTGCATCATCGGCACCCTTACCCCAGAGAGAGAGAGAGAGAGAGAGAGAGATAGGATGGCCCCGAATGTGGGGGGGGGGGTTGAGGTTGCGAGTATGGATAGAAACCGAACCTTTCTTTGCGGGGGCGTGGTACCGCCCACTAGCTAGTAGGCTTGATCTCGAGACCCGAGCGGGGGGAAAAGAGAGGGCATTATATTTATTGAGTACGTCGTACGTACGTTATTCACCATGTCCGGGCAGATGAAGCGCCTTGTGAACCTCCAGCTTACGGCCGGTAGAGGCCAGCGCGAGCGCGGGTGCGCGTGCGTGCTGGTTGCCAGCGCGACCCCCACCCCCACCTCGCCATGGCACGGTGGCGCGCGCGCCCTGCAACCTGCGAGCAGCAGCGTGGAAGGCAAGGACACCGTGAGAGAGAGTTCGATATAATAATCTGGGTCACCGGCTCCACCACACCCATGAGGACACCGAAAGGTAGAGCAGGCTAATTTCTCTAGTCAACCCTTTAATCGAAAGGCACACACGCACGGGGAGTTTGGTGGGATTCGACGGGGAGAGAAAAGGTCTCCGAGCGGCGGAAAATGGGCGCATTAAGCAGCGAATGAAATGCCCGAGCCCGGGGGAACATTTACGTCTCTCTCGCTATGGCTCGCGCCGCAGCAGACGCCGCATTCGAATAATCAGAAGCCGAGTTGCCCGGCGTAAATAGGGATTTTATTTTCACCGTCGCGCAGTTCAGCCAGTGTACCTTCTTCGTCTCTCTGCGAGAGGAGCACGCCCTCCTGGAGCGCAGACTCTCTAGTAATACAGCGACCCTGTGGAGGACAAACGTTGCTAGCTCAATCATGGGGCTTGCTCATAATGCTTAATCACGGGGCGGGCGCCGTACCGTACCTTGCCACCACTCCCCTCGGATTGCGTCGCTTGAAACGCTCGAGTCGGGATCATCCTTCTTGTACTGTTCGAAAATGGGCAAAGATTAAAATGAGGGCGGATGCCAATGCGGCTTCTCTGACTAGAATATTCACCCGCCGCATTGCAGATGATTTACCAAAACTATTTCTGGATCAGTGCTCAGCTATGTAACAATGCCTTACACTGTATCTTGTGTCGGGTGAGCTCGACGGAACGGTGCATTCGTCTTTGCCACCGTAGTACACGGACGAACCAAAGAGACATCCATCAATCTCTGCTGTCTTCTTTTTACCAGGCAACACCCCGCTTCCACTCTCTCGGGACGCCCCATCTGGAAAGCATATGCCGAGAGACGATTGAATGGTTATGGACTAAACGTCTATAACGGTCTGAAAATTAGACTAATTCCACATGAAATTTGTTCACAAGACGTGGAACTGAGCTAAGCAGCATCAATTTTGGAGGGGCAAGCAAAATAGCGACAAGAGATCCAGGGAAACTTGCTTATTGCTTCGTGATCATATAATGTATGCCAACAATCACCTCGGTCTAATACCTGCGACCGCTTAAATTTACATGTGGTTGCGGAATCTTGTCCATTTTAGGGGGTGGAGGGGGTAAAAACAGGAGATGAAAGGTGCGCAAACCTTCCGAGGAGCACAGGTATGCGATTGGACACCTACGACAAGACCTGTCGACAGTTACATGCACCTAACCATCAATGAAGCATGAAATAAGACAGGTGAATCAGCTCTTTCCATTGCCTTGGCGGAGTAGGAAAGAGAAAATTCTCATCAGATAAAACCATTCACAATGTCATTAAAACCTACATGTGGATAAACGTTAAAAGGCAGGCGATTTACCTCTACGAAAAGAAAAAGAACAGGAAGGATCCAACACCGTTCCGAGGAAAATATAACCCACCAAGCCACGATTGTGAAATTAGTTTTTAGGTTGCATGAATTTCAAAAGCCCTTCTTCTTAGACGGTTAAATGCCGTCCACCTTCAAATAATTTTTTTTCGCGAGAGCCAAATTTGAAAAGATCTTGACAGCGAGAAATCTTAGCAACCCCCGTCGGAGAGAGACTGTTTATGACGTGTAAATCATCATGCCTGACAGGATCAGCGTACTAAGCGGAAGATAAATCATAAAAGTAGACATTTACAGCGAGAACAAATGGACCACGAAAGAGTGTTTCCGTCAGAAGGACGCAACGATTTATTTTCTAGCCATCTTTTACGAGAAATTAATACAAATAAACAAAGGCAGGCCGTCGAAGAGATTATATATGGTACATCATCCGCTAGATCCATAAAAATGGCTTTGTTGGCGGCATACCAATGTGGACAAAAAAATATCTGTCGAAATCCTTTTACAAGAAACACTCGAAACCTGCGAAAAGAGACAACGTGAAGAAAATCTAACCCATAACAGGGAGCAAGGTAAAGTCTCTTTAGACACAGGCAGAAGCATTTATTAGGGGCATCAAGTCTTATTTTCACCTTCATGCTTTCTCAAAGTGCCGAAGATGTCTGGCCCAGACGAATCCTTTCCCAACACCTACAAAAACAGGACAAGGTAATATAAAGAAAATTGAATGGCATTTAATTCTCGTATACGAAAGAGTAAATTCATATTACACAATCATAGGAACGCTTATTCTAAAGCACGATGCACGATGAACAAAAAAAAAAAATATTATCATCAGGAAACACAGATTACTCAACGCATAAACTATGAACATGGTCTGAGACCGTTGATCACTCATAAAAGAAAAGGACACTGAAGACAAAAACAATGACAGTATAATTAATTATGGCAATCCGCCAGCATATTGGAGACGACACAGTGACGCATTCCTCGCAAGAAGACGAAAAAGAACACGAGAGACAGACGGAGGGAGAAGATAACGCACAGTGGAAGCCGGCGGGAAGACGGAGTGGAAAAGGCTTGACGAAGAGGAATTCGGCGCGGTCGTCACACCGGAGGCGTCCTCAACGAGCGAGGAAGGCAGAGGAGAGGAGGTGGACTTCTTCTCGGCCTCCATGATCTTGCTGACGAAGCAGAAATGGAGATCCTCGCCACCTGAACAAACCGCGCCGATCAAGGTTCGAGGACAGAGGAGGAGCAGAGCGTATCCGATCAGATCTGCCAAACAGGAAGAGGAGAAGAGGAGCAGGAAGCAAGGGAGACGTGCAGGCGAAGGACGGGGGAGGAGGAGTCGGGATTTATAGACCCCACCGCCACCCTGCAACTGCGTCGTCGTCCTCTTCCGCCCCCCCGGTCTGGAAGACCCCAGAATTTCTCCCCTCCCCACTCCCCCGCCCACGACGCGGAGGGAGGTATTTCCATATTAGCCCCTTATTCCAAGAACATATTTTAAAAGACTGTTACATCTAAGTAATACTTTAGATACCCCTATCTTTATTGGCAGGAACACAATTAGGAAAGATGAAAAAAAAGTATATGACTGGCTCTTAAGCCGGCGGCGAGGAATACGTCCCAAATGATGAGTTTGGAGAGTATACAGGCACTTATTCAAAGAAGCAGGGAGGCTTCGAATAATTCGGCGTCGAATTGGCCGTTTCCGTCGGCGTCGCGAAGTGACGCCCTCGTTTTCGAAGCTCCTCGGATTTATCCTCCCATCTTATCTCCTTCGAGCAGATAAGCGCCACGTGGGGCCCCATCACGTGCCCGTTGGAAGATGCCGCTTACCGGATTCGGATTCGAATTCGGCACGATCGCCGTTCCGCCCGCAGTGATAAAGCGGGTCATTTATGGAAAGCTTTTCCCTCAGGGCACAAACACAGTTTCTTAAAATCCATGGTCCTCGAGTTAATTGTTTTGACTCGATTCAAACAGGCCGGAATCCCGGATCAGGTTCGTTCCCCTGCAAACTGGGCCAAGAATCCTGAAGGCCCGGCCCGGCCTGTCCATCCAAAGAACCGGACCAGGAAAACGAGAGAGAATTAGATACGGGAGAGATCTGGAGAGAGAGATCTGGAGAGAGAGAGAGAGAGAGAGAGAGAGAGAGAGAGAGAGAGAGAGAGAGAGAGAGAGAGAGAGAGAGAGAGAGAGAGATCCTCGGTGACTCACCGACCCCGAGTCTTTCTCAACCTTGAGGACGAAGCTTCCTCCGACTGCGCGCCTGCAGGAGGAATCTCCGCGACTCGCACGGCCGGTCGGTGGGGGATATCAGTCCCCGCGCATCCATCCCCTCTTCTTCTCTCGATGGTCTCCCTCTCCAACCCCCCCCGCCGAGTGTTCACAGTTCCTAGCTCTCCCCACCGCAGCCACGTCCAACCTTCAGCGTCCGAGCAGTGCCTCTCATCGCGAAGGTGGAGAAGCAAGCGGCGGGAGCGCCCATTCTTCTGCGCGATCCTCGTGACCCCGTGCGCGCGGAGATGGGCGGCGACGGCGGCGCAGGGAGAGATCAAGCGCCCGCCCCCGTGCCGCAGCGCCGCCCGCCAGCCGCGCGCCATTGATGGTACGAGCCGCTTCGACTTCTCTCTCTCCCTCTCTCTCTCTCCGCACTTATTCTAAACTGAGCAACAGAAGGGCGCAAGCATGGATAATAACTTCTCGCCGTCGGAAAGGTCAAAGTCCAGATCCGCTGAACCAGAAGAGAGAGTCAGCGGTTGGACGATGGGAATATTCCGCGGGTCCTCGTCATGGCGACGGGTCCACCTGCCTCGGTTGACCGGCTATCTGCGCTGATCATTGTGGTAGGTGGACGGTCCAGATGCGCCAAAGGCCCTCGAACAGACCGCGCAGCTCACACATCCGAAAACCGACGCGGCCCTCCAGCTCACGGGTCCTGATTAGAGAATAATCCCCTCCATCGCGGGGTTGTCAGTGAATTATCAAGGCCATCATTGGCGGACTTTTTAGAATTAGTTGCACGGGCACGTTGACAGCCTGTCATGTGCCGTGGGACTCTCTCTACAGAGGCCCTTGCTCACGTGGAGAGAGAGAGAGAGAGAGAGAAGTCAGCCCCCAGGCATGACTGGCCGAGCAGGTATTTGATGTCTAAATTGAGACGAAATTGGAATTACGGAATCGGTATAATTATTGCCTATTTTTAGTATACTTTTATTTTTTAGAATTATTGCGTAAGCTGACGCGCGGAGGAGGGAACGCCTCGTGATTCGCGTCGTAGCCGACGTTTCTGGACCGACCGCCTACCTGACGAGACCGGGGGCGGGCGGAGAGAGTAATTTACAAAAGAAAAAAAGAAGTTGGGAAATCAAGTGGTGGAAGGGGTCTCCGGGAAGGCCGTTTAAAAATTGCCCTCGCGTCGTTTATTCTGTTCCTCGCCATTGGCGCATGGGCGTTGAAGGGCTCACCTCGCCTACCCCCTCTCAGGTCCTGCTGCCTGATCTCGCTCCATCTTGCTCGGAATCTTAGGGATCCTTCGAGATCTCCGACGACCTGAGGTCCTTGTAAGTTTTCTGTCCGATTTTGATTAGGGGGAGCCTCCGTTTTTTTTTTTTTTTTTTTTTTTTTGATGCGCCTTGATTTGGTTCTGATTTTGGATTTTATGCAGATCGGTGGAGGGGGAAGAGGCTCTCTAGCAGGTGGAGGAGAGTAGGAGGCCGGCGATGGCGCACAAAGTTGACCACGAGTATGACTACCTCTTCAAGATAGTGCTGATTGGAGACTCCGGCGTCGGCAAGTCCAACATCCTCTCGAGGTTCACGCGAAACGAGTTCTGCCTCGAGTCTAAGTCCACGATCGGCGTTGAATTCGCCACCAGGACGCTTCAGGTGGGTTTTTCATTGATACTTCATCGATCTGAGTTCTCAACTCTTTGTCCGTATAGAAATTTGATTCAATTGATGGATCCGCGAGTCAATCTATCCGTCACATGATGTTTGTTTCTTTCTAGTTCATCTCTCATTGAAGGATATGGCCTGACTTTTATTGACATGGCTCACGGACCTTTTCGGCGTAATTCGTCAATTGTTGCCCTTTAACTTATCAGGCATGAGAGTTCACGTTTTAATCTTCTCTGAGTGCGCTTTCTGTACTTCAGAGAATAAGGCGTCTAAATTGGCCGTATATTCAACGCTAGATCATCGACTGCAATGTATGGTTGTATGCAGAGAAGATGAACAAAGTTTGAAAACTATGTGGCCAATGTTCTTCATGATTCCAACTTTTCTAGATTGCTTTGATTCTGTGTCTATTGCAATTGAAACAGTCTTGAGGGGACAACTGAATCAAAAAGACATTGATTTAACCTCGTTTTCGTTGTCACACATCAGAACGTACCCGCTATTGAGGTTTTTACAGAATGACACGATAGGCTGTTCAAGTTTTTTTGATATAAATGCGGGGATGTACTTTTAATCATCTTCCGTGATTCTGTTTTCTGTCGGTTTCTGTCAAATATCTACCAAAGATGACTTACCAATCGATCTTTTTTTTCTGGTTATAAATGCGTAGAATTTATAGTGATAGTTGGTTAATGTTGGAACTCTTGCGGATTGAACCGACCTTGCAAATAATTAAATTATTTATGAACTCATCGTCAGTTGCTAGATTGTATTTCGGTAAGAATACAGAGGTCATGTACTCTCTAAGAAGTTGTTTCCATTTGAAACTGTCCCTGATGATTAAATATCTAAGAAATAAGACAATTTACAAATGACAGAGCTTTTGAACTGTTTCATAGTGCCTTTGTTACGGTATTCTTGACTAGGGACTGCAATTGACTTTGTGAAAGATAACAGCATGCAATTGGAGCTGATTATGCCAGGATCGATTGACCGAATAATCGTCTTCAATTATTAGAGGGTCGTTTCAAGTAGTACTCTTCATTGGATGTCACTGTCAGAGCGTGTCAACAGTGCAGTCATTTAACCGGCATGATTTCTGCTGTTTTGTGTTTGATGAATAATAATAGTAATTGACCGTAAAGATAGTATGAGTTATGGCTGCAGTACATCAAAGAATGTTCGGCCTTTTCTTACCAACAGTCTCCTGAACCTGGATGTGGAATCTGTTCAAGTTCTATATTTTGTCCATCGTAGATTCCTATCGTGATTTTTTGATATCTATGAAAGTTAGTACAAGAACTTGGCTCCCATAAATGATACCGGGAAAAAACATACTACACGCATACGAGTACATTGTCAATGTAATTGCCGATAGGGAGCACTGGCGAATGATGAGTATGTTTTTTCTTTGGGGATCGTGATTTAAATAGCGATAAAACACTGACTTGTTTGCGGTATGGGTTGTTTAACAGGTGGATGGGAAGACCATCAAGGCACAGATATGGGACACTGCTGGGCAAGAGAGATACAGAGCCATCACCAGTGCTTACTACAGGGGTGCGGTGGGTGCTCTCCTGGTCTACGACATAACGAAGAGGCAGACCTTCGACAACGTCCAGAGATGGCTACGCGAGCTACGAGACCATGCGGACTCCAACATCGTCATCATGATGGCCGGCAACAAGTCTGATCTGAACCACTTGAGAGCCGTTCAAGAGGAGGACGGCAAGACGCTGGCAGAGAAGGAAGGGCTTTCCTTCTTGGAGACATCGGCCCTCGGTGCCGTCAACATCGAGGAGGCTTTCAAGACGATCCTGACCGAAATATACCATATAATCAGCAAGAAGGCCCTCGCTGCCCAGGAGGCGGCCGCCGCCGCCGCCGGCCCGCCGGGTCAGGGCACCACCATCAACGTCTCCGACATCGGAGGCGGCGCCAGGAAGGCCTGCTGTTCCACGTAGCCCCTCCTCCTCCCCCCCTCCTCGAGGCATCGTGGAACACACAAATACAAGGGTGGCCAGGGTCGCGGCAGCCGGGAAGGTACGTAGCCCGTCCGGTCCCTCCCCCCCCCCCGCCGATGACATGTTTTGGAATCCGTCCAAGGCAGAGAGCCTCTTTTTCCCTCTCTCTCTCTCTCTCTCTCTCTCTCTCTCTCTCTTCTTTTTTATCGCGAGTTTGGGTCTCCAATACAGTAAGTAGTGGTAGATGAACGGTCATGTGCTTGCGTAGTACACCCCTTTCTGCGTTGTTCTTCTCTCCCCCGCCCTCTTCCTCTTCCCCCGCCCGGTGTTTGTTCTTGCGTCTTCATTCAAGAATCATCCTCATTCATTCTCTCAGCCCCATGCCCTCTCTTCCCCTTCTCTTCGCTCGTTTCGCGCGGTTTGATCGACGACGACCACACCGGCGGCAGGAATTCGGTTCGCGACGCGCTGCTCCGTGTCGATAGACGCCTTGGCCTGCTGTAAGACGACAGTAACCTGTCTCTGCCCGATTGGATCCGGGCCGGGCCTGCGGAAGGCCCGGTTGGCCCATGGCTTGGCCCACTGGGCGTGCCCTTGTGTGGCTTGGGCCGACAAGCCCCGTGTCGGGCGACGGGCTGCGACGGGCTCGGTATAATTGCGAGGGTGAAGGGAGGAATATAATTGTTACAAGGTCTAAAAGGAAATCATCCAATTTAAATGTGGCTGCTCGGGCAAAACGGTGCGTTAAATTGCGAGTAAGCCCCCTCGTGGAGGAGGCCCTCCACGCAAATACTCCGCGCAAACGGGGGTCATTAATTACTCGGGCGGGGGTTTTGAAACCGGGAGAGGCCCAAAGCCTTAGGGTTTTCGTCTTTCCTTGACACGCGTGCCGACCTTCCTTGCTTCTGGTGATCCCTCTGCCCTCTCTCTCTCTCTCTCTCTCTCTCTCCCCTCGTCTCTCTTCCCCCCCCTCCCTCTTCCGCGTGGGGAAATTGGAGGAACCCACTGCGCCAAATTGTCGCCGCTTCGCTCTGGAAGGATCTCGGCCCGGAGAGGTGCAGCGAGGGAATATTGAGTTCGCCGTTTTGGTTTCGCCGAGGGTCCGCGTGGACGCTCCGAGTGCAGCGGAGGAGGGAGCTCAAATGCGAGGAGGGCGGTCCTGAGAGTTTCTTCTAGGGTTCGCCCCTGTGGTTTCGGAGGAAACATAGGTCGGTGCGAAAGGGGGCGACGGGATGCAGGCGGAGACTCGAGTCGGCTCCCTTAACTCCGTCCATGGTGGCGGTGCGGCGGCTGTCGACAGCGGGGCAGGGAGGAGGTTCGCGCACCATCAACAGCAGCAGCGACCGTCGCAGCAGGCCCTGCATCAACAGCCGCAGATTGGAACGTGGCCTCACCTGCTGGCTGGAGGGATTGCCGGAGCCGTCAGCAAGACCTGCACGGCGCCGCTGGCTCGCCTCACCATCCTTTTCCAGGTGCGTCCCTTAGCTCCCACCTGACGAAAGGGGATCCTTCCATTTAGACGCAGTACCCGGGAAAATTTTTGTGTAGGATCCTGCTCGTGTCGATCTCATCTAATACTTCAACTTATTCAAGATATTTTTCATGTCGAATGTAAGACAAGGTGCATTTCAATGCTAAACAGTGTGGAGAACATTGCGTTTCCTTCTGGCTTCCACCATGTTGCTGATTTCTCTCTGCGCAATCAGTGCCAAATTGATGCGTTTCGTCCGCGTGCGTTTCTTCCTAGCTCCATTGTGGTATCTGGTATCGCCTTCATGCGTATTAGTAGACTTGAGCAGGTTGATGTGGGTACAATTCGTGATGGGACGGGTATTATTAGAGCTAGAGATAGGATCGGAAAGAGAGGTTTCGATGCCGACCCTGCTTCGTTTCACGCCAATAAATAACAAGGCTATAAGAGAGAATCGAACAAACTGTGTTGCTCATGACGCGGTCAGGTGAAGTTAGAAGGTAGAAGGGTGGGCGCATATTTCATTCATGTTCAACACGGGAGCATTTCTCTTTTGTTTAGTCCACCAGATTTGAGGTTCTTGGGAGTTTGTTGTCTCTCTTGGAAGACCATCTTGTCTGGCGTTCATCAATGATCCAACTTCCGGGTTTCTGTGGTCGATTTATTGTGGATATGATCGCTCCTTTCCCTGAAGAGTGAACGAGTTTTTTGGTGGAAATTTTCGATCGGGAGAATCATGAAATCGACCGGCCCTCCCAAGGGGCCCTGCCAACCGGTATTCTGTCATACCTGCAACACTTTGGTGATAGGAGTGGAAATATTCACCTACATTCAAGGCCATGGTTTCTTCTCATGATAGTTGTGCTAGTACCCTGACTGGAGGTCCTAGGTATTGGGATTTTTTTTCATTAAGTTTCATCTGCGCAGGTACAAGGAATGCATTCTGATGTTTCAGCTTTAAGCAAAGCTAGCATCTGGCGTGAGGCTTCCCGTATTGTCTGTGAAGAAGGAGTTAGAGCATTCTGGAGAGGAAACTTGGTCACAATCGCTCACCGTCTTCCATATTCTTCTATAAGCTTCTATGCTTATGAAAGATATAAGCTGGTAAGCAGGGGATTCTTTTGATGACCATTTTCTCACTCCGGAGAGTTGTTTTATTTTGTTAAAAAACAGTAACGGACCCATTTTCTGGTGCAAATTCTCTTCAGATGTTGCAGTCACTTCCTGGACTGGACAGACATAGAGACTTTGTGGCTGCGGATTTGTGTCTCCGGTTATTAGGCGGCGGCTTGGCAGGGATCACAGCTGCATCCATGACCTATCCTCTAGATCTTGTTCGGACGCGACTTGCAGCTCAGGTTAGCCCAGGATGTTAAGGAAACTAGATGTGGATATTTAGGAAACTGTTGAACATCTTACATATTACAGATGTGATGGATTTGATGGTCGCATCATCTTTTACTCAGTATTCATACTTCATTGTGCTGACAAAGAAGAAAACAAGGGTCATGTGTATAACTTTGTTGTGTGTCATTTTACTTCTCTCCAGAATTTACTTCTGACAGAGTACCGTTTAAGTCATCTTCCTTTTAAGCGCTTGAGGAAGAATTAAGCGGCTTTAATCTTCATTCTGTTATGCATTATTTGATTAAAAATTATGCTACTGAAGTTCTGTTGCCATTTCATCTACTTTGTAGCAAGCTTTAATTGGTTTGGACAATGCTTCAATTGACTGCTTTCCAAAAGAGGAGTATTTCTACTCGCTGGGTTTTTTATCTTCTTCTGCCCTTGTATTTTCTTTTGAACTAGTCCGTAAAATGTTTCTGGTATCAGAAAGGGTATCTTTAACTCATTCAGACAACTGTACGTGGAATCTCTACTTTGAAGAGAGACTGAAGACACCCGTGTTCGCCTTCTATTGTATCTGTCGTAATTTTTCTAAAAAAATCAATTTACGGAGTTGCAATAGTTGTCTGATTATTCAAACAATATAGTAGAGGTGAAGGTAATGATTCGGTTCTATGCCTGAAATGACACTAAAGGACTTAAATAGATCACCTTGAGAAAATTCATTCTAAGGGAAATTCACGACTACTGTCTTTATCAAATATTTTTAATCTAGTTTCATTGACAGTAAGTGTAATATGGCCGGCATCTGATCTGGAATCTGCTTTGGTACCGTAAGGTATACTTGAGAAGATTGGTTACTGGTATCAATTTTACATGTGCAAACTGTAGCATTTGGCTCTGTCATGAAAGTGGTATTTCCAAACTCAGATGACCTAAGGTGTTATTTGGAACGTTTGTGTGGTTTCATAGACAAAGGCTTAAGTAACCTGTGGAGTAGATGTTGGAATATTGGAATAACTACTTTGGAAGTCTGCTATGTCATCATGCTTTTAGAGCCGTTTACTTTCAGATGACTAGCATTGAGTTACGAGACAGTTGACGGTCAACTGATGCAATGGAGGCCTCCTTGCAGGAACAGGGACAGCTACCATGTAGTTGATTGTTGATGAACTTTTGTCCCTTGCTTTGAGGTCTTCAAGATATTGCACTTTTTTTATGACCATCACGAGTGTCTTTGAGGAATATGTCGGCTTCTTCAAAGGCATACATGGAAACAGAGATGCTGATATCTTCTCCATGCATTTTCTCTGAGTCTGAACATCTCATGTCGTTCTTCATTAGCTTGCCAGATGAACCAATTGATGTGTCTGAGGTATAGTTTGATTAAGTAGCTCAGATTATCTTATTTCAATGCAGATTGGCAGATCTCCAAAATATGTGATGCAGGCAATTTGAAATTGCCTTTCCTTTTCTTTTTAGCTTGTTGGAGTTTTTTGCAAATGCCCCCCAAGTTTCTAGATTATGGAGGTCCCTGGAATGCAAGTTTCTCTTGGTTTCCTTCATTAAACCGATTTGGATCTGTGGTGCTGTGGATGGCCCACAATTTATATTACCAAGCCGTACACATGGATAATCGGATTCAGTTAGCCATTCCTGGCTTAAAATGTGGATCTTTAGGATACAGCTAGGGAGCAGGATGTGAACTGATTTCTGTGCGCTAATTACGACATTCTTTTGGCAGATAATCGGGGATTTCTCTGTACGTTGAAGATGCCATTCTTATGTCCACTATTGGTGTCTTCTCTGTTTGTTAAATATGTCATTCATTTGGCAATCTATTGGTCTAGTCTCTTCTCTGTGTGTTAAATATGTCATTCTTTTGACAAACTATTTTTTTGACAATTATTTGTGCTCTCTCTGCATTTAAATATGTTATTTTTATGACAAACCGTTGTTTTTTTTCTTTTTAAGTTAATAATGACAGTCTTATGCCGAGCATTCTTATGTCGATGCTTCCTACTTGGATACATTCCATCACATCTTGAAAAGAAGTTGATCTGTCTCAACTATCGCTATAAGCGCTGTGCCTAATTGGACCACACCCGGCATACTCGAGGATCCTACCTGTTTCGGTCCTCTGGCGTTGGTTATTTCATTACCCACCGAAGAAACATCATTTATCTTCGACAGGGAAGAAGGATGATACTATTTTGTGGCAAATGGGACAGGCCGTTACTGTCGGCATTTGTTTGTGTCCCCTAATATGTTAGAAGATAATCAGCTCTCCGCAAGGAGGAGGACTAATTTTCACCGGATGAATATTGTCAATTGATCGTATATTTTGCAATATGATAGATCCAGCGAGGTGATCACGTGTTCTGTTGAGCACCGGGGAACGATTCAGCTGTGTGGTGGTGGTCTATGATGTAATATGCGTAACTAGCACGTAAATGTGGATGAACGTCAAAGAAGTGTGTGATATGTTGATCTGATCTACTCTGTTTGTTTATTCCAGTGAAGCTATATATCATCACCCTGATCTACTCTATTTTGTGTGCATGTTTAATAGATCGTTTTTCCCTTGAATCTCGTTGTGGAAAACCCGCGTGATTTAAAACTGGCATTCTTTGCACGACATTGCTTGCTCGTCTGTGGATTTGCCTGTTGACTTTCCTGGTTCAAAACTTTCAGACCAATAGCATTTACTATAGAGGCATTACACACGCGCTCTATGCGATTTGTAGAGACGAAGGCGTCAGAGGACTGTACAAGGGCCTTGGAGCAACGTTGCTGGTATGCTGCATTATTTTTCCTCCCGGCTCCTGTGAAACACGTTTCTCCTGTTTCTTTGGGTTTCATCGACTGTTCCTGTTACGAGCAGGGTGTTGGTCCCAGCATCGCGATTAGCTTCTCTGTCTACGAGAAACTGAGATCCGTTTGGCAGCTCGAAAGGTAGGTTGTAGCGCCCCTTCCAAGCTCTCTCTCTTTCTTTACGCTTGCTGAAATGGATCCTCTGAATAATGAGAGTCAAGGGTAGCCATGTTTTTTTTTTTTTTTTTTTTTGTTTCTGACAGCGGTCGAAAAAACCTCATGAACAACGACCCCCATTATCCGCCTTGATTTTCTTGTGTTGGTTTTTGGAAGCTCCTTTTTTTGGATTGAACAAGAAAGTCTCCTCTCTCTGTGAGTGATGTCGTTGGGGTGGTGTTTATGGACGCGCAGGCCCAGCGATAACGTCGCTCTGGTTAGCTTGGCTTGTGGGAGTCTCTCTGGGATCGCCTCATCCACAGGTGCAGACCCGCCTCCCTGATGATCTCGATTAATGCAAAATATGAAATTATTGAGTGAAGAACGTTGTTGAGGGTCTTTAAGATGTTTTTCTTTGGCTGGGCCGCGTGCAGTCACCTTCCCGCTGGATCTTGTAAGGCGGCGGATGCAGCTGGAGGGGGCGGCCGGGAGGGCCCGCGTGTACAACAAGGGGCTCTTCGCCGCGTTCGGAGGCATCGTCCAGTCGGAGGGCCTGCGCGGGCTGTACAGGGGGATCTTGCCCGAGTACTACAAGGTCGTCCCCAGCGTGGGCATAGTCTTCCTCACCTACGAGTCCCTCAAGTCTTTCTTATCTGGGATGGCTTCGGATGTTGACTAGTAGAATCACGCCTTGAAGGAGGGAGGGAGGGAGGGAGGGAGAGAGAGAGAGAGAGAGCGAGGGGTGCGATTTGTGTTTCTTTCTTGACGATTTCACCATTTTGGTGGTGCGATGCACCCTTATATCATCGATCGTCAAGGTGAAGAGTTTTGCTCGTTTCTTGGTTGGTTGCATGGGAGAGGGGGAACATTGGAGCTGTATATTTTTCAGGTCTAGTCTCATTTTTTCCGAGTCTTCCCAAGAACACAGGGAGGGAGGGAGAGAGAGAGAGAGAGAGAGAGAGAGAGAGAGATGCTTCTGGAAGAGATATTACCTAATCATTAAGAGCCCAAGGAAAAATAAAGTACAGAGGGTCCGACAGAGTTCTGAGAACAGTAGGGAGGGGAAGAAGAGGGCAGAGGGTTCCGCAGAAAACCCTAGGAGGCCTGAGGCGGATTCTAGAGCGCATCGTTCCCCAGGTGACTTCTTACATAGGGGAGTGTTTAGGGTTAGTCTCTCAGGCTTGGGCTACCATCTGTTGGGCTTGGGCCGAGTTCCCCTTCTTTCGTAAGTCCTCAAGGTCTGAGCGTACGAGCTGGTTCCCGGGGGGGGGCGGAGCCTCAATGGGTTATCGCCGCGCTATTTTCTTCCTTGTTTCATCTTTCCTTCTCACCCCCTCTCCCGCCAACGCTCCCCACCTGTGCTTTACATCCAGTGTCTTGACCAAAGTCTTTTCCTTTGGATTCAGCTTAAATTTTCCCATTCCGCTCTTTGATTTTCCTGCTCTGGCTGTCGGGCTGGTAGGACCCGAGCTTTTGCCACGCTTAATCAAAATAGAGAGACGTGGATGGACTTAGTCGATCTTCTCCTCCTCCTTTGCACGATTTAAGCTGAGACAATGGATCGTGAATGATCGATTTCCTTGACGCGTGGAGGATCAAGATCGTTCCTCTCTTTTCTTTTTCTCTCTTCTTCTCTTGCAATCAACCGTAACGAAGATCGAATAGAATGGCTCGTGGATGACCATTATCCTCATCCTCGTAGGCTTGATCACCGGTCGCGGCGGCGTAGAGGACCAAGCTATTTCTTCTCTTCCCGTTCTTCATCTTCCCTTCCTGTTCTGCTGCTTCTCTCTGACGATCAAGATCGTCCTTCTCTTCCTCTTTCTTTCTCTTCCCTGGCGATCAGCCATAACAAAGATTGAGCTATTGGCGCGGTGTGGAGGACGGCATTCATTCTTCTCCTTCTCTAGAATGGCGCAGCGTGGAGGATGGATTTATTTCACTCCAGTTCCTCGGCTTTGGAAGCCAGAAATAAGCTGCCCAACCAGCTACAGGGAAAGGAATATCTATGCCCACCCGAATTATCTTCTTCACACTGTGATCTCATCAGAGCGAAAAATTCTTCCCGTGCTCATCGTCGTAGCTCAGATTGACGGCCACGTCGGCCTATTTTTTTTTTTCGAATTTCATAGAAAATTAGAGTATTCAGCTGGAGAATATCTGATCGGTAGCGGCCATGTTCAGTGGACAGTAAGTCTATTGTTATTGCCCAGCGAGCAGACGCAGAGGCGAGCCAGGTGCAGTGATCGCTGTAGGCTTTTATTGCAAGATCGATAGTCGACAGCTATCATGCTTTGAGCAAGTGCCTGGAATTATGTCCACGGTTATGCTCGATGTGGAGCCTAGTTCCCTGTTTAGGGTTTTATCTTTTTCCGAGGACTGTGAGACGTGATTTACGAGGAGCGCACCAGCGGTGAGGAGGTCATTGCTTCCCCGACGGATGCTTGGAGACGACGTTCCATAAGGCAAACGGGGTGGCGTGTTATGAGACGTTATTTTACGGTGATTTCCCATGAAGAATGACGCCTTGATGTTCGTAGAATCGGTATGAAAACCTCCTTTCATGCTAGGGTTAGGCCTCATGAAAATAGATGAAAACTTTCGTTTCAATTATTCATGGACATATAGTAGAAAGTTGCATGCGTACTCTGGTT
Organism: Spirodela polyrhiza; assembly: GCA_024713555.1. Classification (NCBI taxonomy): domain Eukaryota; kingdom Viridiplantae; phylum Streptophyta; class Magnoliopsida; order Alismatales; family Araceae; genus Spirodela; species Spirodela polyrhiza. Next base: position 7,623,121 of record CM046536.1, on the reverse strand, counting down.
TTCCTTCACATGCAATGAGAAGGACAACCAGCGATCCGTTCCTGGCTTTTTGACATCCGTAGGCACTGTGGTAGATGCTCCTATGGGACACTAGTTCCGGTCTCAATGCGCGATGGGCCATACAGGACGACGTTGCGGTCGGGTTGGAGAATGACGACGTATTTGCCACTGGGACCGGCAGTATTGCTCGCCCATAAGGGTTGGCGATTACTGTTGTATAGGACAAAGTTGCCATCTCCTTGGAGGACGGCACCGCACAAGCCGCTCTGGGGACTGAGGCCGGTGGTCCACACGACGGAGGTGCCGTCGAGGAGCACGACGTTGCAGTCGGCCCTCACGCCAAACTTGTAGTTGCCGTATTGCAGGTATTGGTTGGTGTAGATAATCTGGTTTGTGTACAGGACGTTCGTCACCCCAGTAATCTGAGAAAAGGAGGGCGAGATGAGACAGAGAAGGAAGGCTGAGAGAAGGAGGGCGGAGAGTTCTCTCATTGCCATCGCCTCAGGCCTGTGCCTACTACCGACGTGCTCTGCTTCTGATTTTGTAAGGTCGGCTTCTGGTTTGAGTTCATCACAGAATGCCTCCTATTTATAGAGCTGATTGGGCGGAGGATAATCTGTGATGCCGTTTGTCCCGCTGCCATCTGGTTCTCGTCGTGACTACCGTAGACGAATGGTGTTCCAGTCGCTGTCTGACAGGACGGATCAGTAGTTCAAGGGGATATGTCATGGAGGTTGAAGGAGTCGATCAACTGTGAAAAGTAATAAATAAGATATTTATCAAGATAGTTGACGAAGCATGATCTGTAGGCTGATGGAGTGGAACAGGAGACTGCCGTGGAGGGTATGCAATGATCAAAACTCAAGGTGGTTGCGGAGCTGGGCTATGCATTCCGTGGCTGATCTTGGGATAAGGTCGTGGTGCCCACAAAATTGATAAAGCGGGAAAAGTCATAGCAGTTTATTGTTGTATCATTTAAAGCATTCTGGTACAGAGTGGAAGGGTATGCGAGAATCATAACTCGGGAGGTTGTGCAGCTGAGCAATGCAATCCGTGGTTGATCCTGGGCTAAGGTAGTGATGTGCACAAAATTGGTATAATGGGGGGAAAATCGTAGTAGTTTATTGTTATGTATTATTTAAAACACAACTCGGGAGGTTGTGCAGCTGATATTACATCATTTAAAGTACGCTATTTTAGAGAGGAAAACAAAATATCAATACATCGCACAACCCATTCTGTCTGTAGAGCAAATTGTACGGATGATGATCCCTAGAGACAAGAGATTAATCGGCGATGCCGCTTATCCCGCTGCCATTTACCTTTTGTCGTGAAAACCATTAACGAATGGGTGATTGCTGATCGGGTTTCTGTCCGGGGCTATGGATCTTTAGATCAAGTGGAATAAATCGTGGAGGTTAAAGGATTCAGTCAACTGCAAGAAGTAACAAAAAGGATATGTAGCAAGCTATTTGACTAAAAGCCTGATCTATGGGCTGATGGAGTTGAACGGGAGTCTGCCGCGGAGCGTGTGCAAGAATCATAATTCAGGCGGTTGTGGAGCTGAGCCATGCATGCCGTAGTTGATCCTGGGATAAGGCAGTGACGTTGACAAAATTGGTCAAGGGGAAAAGTCTCGTCGTAGTTGATGTTCAGATCAGTTAAAGCACAATATTGCAGAGTGGAGGGTATGCAGGAATCATAACTCGGGAGGTTGTGCAGCAGAGCAATGGAATACGTGGTTGATCTTGGGATAAGGTAGTGATGTGCAATAAATTGGTAATGGGGGAAAGTCGTAGTAGTTGATGGTTATATCATTTAAGCCACACTATTGCCGAGTGGAGGGTATGCAAGAATCATAGCTCAGGAAGTTGTGCAGCCGAGCAATTGAATCCGTGGTAGGTATAGGGAACAGTCTCTCGATTTCTGTGTTAGGTGGGGAAATAAATCAATGTTTGTGTATCTGGACAAGCTAATGACTCGAAAAAAAAAAATCAAAAAGGACCTAAAATATGTGAGAAAACATTATTAAAATAAATATCTGAGGCGCAACACGTGACCTGATGACGGTTGTGCTTCTAAAACGAACGGAGCCGTACTGTCTCCTAAAGTCGTAGGCATCCACTTGCTTAAGCGTGAAGTGTGTTGTAGGAGTCATCGCTAACCCATTTATCGTTTTGTTGTTGAAGATAGACTTCTGCTCATTCTCGCATGGCCCGCCAGGTACTCGTTCATTCCAGGTGACCACCATGGCAACCATGTGACCGAGAGGGGATGGATGGGTAAAAGAGAAAAATGTGTGAAAAGCGAATAAAAGTTAAGAGAGAGGGGGGAACAATGTCTCATAGAACATTACTAACCTACGCCTCATTAAAAGTCAGATGGGAGCGTAATATGCCTTATTCATGGCTGACCACTACAGTTGAATTGTTGAGAATGACTACCGAACACACTAGGCTAAGGCAAGGGAGGAAATGGGCCTAAAATCTTTAGATAGCGCAAGTTTCATGGATGTGAAAGAGTTCAGTTAAATTCACCAAGCTTAAAAGAAAAATAACCAGAGTGATTGTCACAGCCCACCTCCACGGAAAATGATTCTTTCTTGAAACTTTGCTCATTGAATGACCTTGTTCCCCAACACGGTCTGCGCAGTTGATAATCCTCTAGGGGTCATTTCCAATATGTTCCACTTGTATGAATCTTGAGAGGCACGTAATCAATAATCGGAGATTGTTCCCATTCTATTTGGGAAGCTGATGTGTGTGATGTACATTGTAATGTAATACTTCTGGTAGGGCACCTGCATGATATACTGCTTTGCTGACATTCCCAACACTTCAAACGGGAGAACAAGATACAGTCTCGATTTGTTTTTCTTGCTGAAGCAAAAACACAGTTGGACAAGTACACTTGGAGGAGCACTTGATCTGATATTTTGATTTGATGATTTTCGTAAAACGAGAAAGCGTAGGGACATGCGTCCTCGAGAATGATTATGTGACCTGTAATGGCACACTGTCAGCCAGTCGGGAGAAACGAATTTGAGACATTTAGATGGGGAGCCACAAAAACAGGAACAGGCGTCCTCGAGAAATTAGCCATGCATAGAGAGAAACATGAACAAGTTCAAAGTGTTAGGTCTATGATCCGTAATTAATGGGGTCTTGGACGCGTCCTCAAAGTAAGAATGATGGGATGCTTATCCCTCTCCCATCCACTTCGGAAGATGACTTGATCGACGCACGGAAAAGTCAAAAGCCGGACGCAGGAGGCATCATCCCAATAGAAGGGGGGCCGGACTAGTTAAACCAGCAACCCAAAAGGTTAGGAGGGAAGGGGGGTATCGTTGTCTGCCCATGTGGGGATATTGGAGATTCGTCATCTCAAATTGGCCAATCTAGAGACGGGTTCGCCCTCTCTCTCGCTCTCTCTCTCTCTCTCTCTCTCTCGCGGTAAGAGCTAAGAGCCTTCTGTACCCTCTTGTGTCGTGTTGGCTATAGTAAGAACTCCAGCTTTATCAGTCCCCCAGTCTTAGTAATGGTCGTTCTGACCGAGGTCACCCGGGGTCCCATCAGAGAATCACCACATTTTTTGCCACCTTTTAATCTTTAATTCGTACTGAACGCTTGAATACGCCTCTAGACTGACGGAAAAGAAAAACAAAAACTGAGGGAAGTGCATAAGTCTGGCACCTAGCTTGCCATTCATTGTAACGAGATACTTTCTCCTAGAGAAGCAAATGTTCCCATGGATTAAAGAAACAAATATTTAATTCTACTGAATGCTAAAAACTCTTTGTACGCAATCTCCATAAAGACGTTTAGATGAATCCTCCTCTTTCTTCATTCATGTATCTACGATTAGAACTTCATTTGATATTATGCATATCAATTGGGTACTTTTGCGGGGGAAGCCGTTGCCTATATTAGACTGTGTACAAGCATTGTCTGATGCCGCATCAAACGCTGTAATATGTTTTTGCTCCTGAAGGAAAAACTTGTGAGACCGTAGACACAGGAGGATTATCCAAACTACGGATGTTTAGTGTGCCACCTCTTTTCTTGCGTCTGTTCCTCACACGTTTGTGGGCCTGTTTGCATCGCCTTCCAGTGTGCAAGAAGGGAAATGAGGACACTCATCTCCCCCAGCACTTTATACTAGCACTATACTTGGGACTCTACGAGCAGATCTTTGCTACAGAAACTCATGGCATGTGTAATCAATTACAGTTTTTTTCAAAGGATAATGGTATGTTATACTATCTCAAGCAACTAACGGTGAGATATGTTTCGTTAATAGACTACATGTTATAAGTCTTAATTTTATCTCTTCTAGAAGAATTATGTTTCAATCATCACTCATCTAACTATTAAATGCCTCCACCATGCAGTACACTAAACAGCGCAGGGAGAGAGAGAGAGAGAGAGAGAGAGAGAGAGAGAGAGAGAGAGAGAGAGAGAGAGAGTAGCACTTTTTAGATTTTGATCAGAGTAAATATCGGGTCGGAAATTTTCGCTATTTTTTCAACTTTATAGCAGATAATCTACTGGTTTTCAATCATTTGACACCCGTACCTTACTTTAGTCTTGTCTATTTTCCCCAGTTACAACTATTCGGCTATAATGTCAGTTGTGCTACTGAGATGCCTTTTTAATTTTACTTATTTAATTTTTGACAAAACTATGAATAAGATGACTCGTTTATGATATGGTGCTTGAAAGTATCAGTTTGTGCACCCCTATCTTAGATTATGCAATCCTTAGATATCGTTTTTTGGTGATCTTCATATGCCATTGACCATCTTGCTGCAAAGCTTTTGATAAACACCTTCTACTATAGAAGCCATTGATCTTCTTCTTCTTATTCTTGTTGTTGTTGTTGTTGTTGTTGTTGTTGTTCTTCTTCTTCTTCTTCTTCTTCTTCTTCTTCTTCTTCTTACGTTCAGGATCGTCCTCCTCTTCCTCTTTCTTTCTCTTAAAAGATTGGCGCGGTGTGGAGGATGGATTTCACAGCAGTTTCTCGGTGTTGGAAGCCAGAAAGAAGCTGCCCAACTGCTGAAAAGGAGTATCTATGCCTACCCGAATTGTTCTCTTCAATCTGCAAGCTTATCAGAGCGAGAACTCTTCAAGTGCTCATCGTAGCTCAGATTGACGGCTACCTTGACGAAAATATCTGATCTGCAGCAACCATGTTCAGTGGGTAGTCAGTCTGCTGTTATTCACCAGTCAGCAGACGCAAAGTCGAGCCGGATGAGTGATGCTGTGGGTTTTAGTGAAAGAAATATGGTCGACAGCTATCATGTTTTAAGCAAGTGCCTGGAATTGTCCACGGATACGGTCGATGTGGAGACTAGCTTCATGTTTGGAGTTTGATCTCTTTCTTAGAAACAGGAGATGCGATTTACAATCAGCACAGAAGCAATGATGAGATAGGTGCGCCCCTAACGGATGTTTGGAGTCGATGTTCCAAAAGGTACATGACATGGCGTATTTTGAAAATGTTTTCAGGCAATTCCACAAAAGGTAAATGGCGTCTTAATCTTCGGTGGGCGGCTGGAATGAATCCTTAGTGCGGGAAAGACTAAGGCAAGCGCGTAGCATAGGCAAACTTTTAGGATAAGGCTATGCGTGTGAATCCCAACTAGAGAATAATATAATATCCCGCCAGGCAGATAAGAAAATACCCTTCTTCCGGCTGCCTAGAATTGGTATGAAAACCGACATTCATGTTTTGGCTCGACCTGATAAAAATGGATGGAGCTTTTCGTCTGAGCCTTTCGTGGAAATAAAGTAGAACGCCGTACATGGGTACTGGTTTTCCTTCACTCACTGCCATCATAGGACGTCGGTAGTAGATACAGGCCTGAGGCGATGGCAGTGAGAGAAATAACTGCCATCGCCTCAGGCCGTATATGGGTACTGGTTTTCGTCATACACGGCGCCGTATATGGGTACTGGTTCTCTCACTGCCATCGCCTCAGGCCTGTATCTACTACCGACGTCCTATGGGGGTTTGAGTTCATCACAGAACCCCTTCCATTAATAGAGATAATTGGAGGGATGATCCCTCCAGACAAGGGATCTTAATCTATGTTGCCGCTTATCCCGCTGGCATTTACTCTTTGTCGTGAATACCATTGACGTTCGGTGATTGGTGCTCGGGTATCTGTCTGGCAGGATAAATCACTAGATCTAGGGGAATAGGTCACGAAGATGAAAAGAATTAGTCAACTGGAAAAGCATGATCAATGGGCTGATGGAGTGGAACTGAGTGTGTGCCGTGGAGGGTATGCAAAAATCATAACTCAGGAGGTTGTGCATCTGAGCCGTGCAATCCGGGGTAGATCTTGGACTAAAGTAGTGATGTCGACAAAATTGATCAAAGAAGAAAGCCATAGCAGTTATTATTGCACCATTTAAAGTACACTATTGCAGAAATAATAAAAAATATTAATTCATCCCATAACCACTATTTCACGGATGACGATCCCTGGAGACATGGGATCTTAATCTGCGCTGTGGCTTATGCTGTGTCCGTTTACTCTTTTTCGTGAAAACAATTGAGGAACAGTGGTTGGTGTTCGATACGTCTGGCAGGACGAATCACTTGATCAAAGGGACTATGTCATGGAGGTTAAAGTAGTCAGTCAACTGAAAAAGTTAATAAATAGGATATTTAACCAGCTAGTTAACGAAAAGCATGATCTACGGGCTCATGGAGTGGGAACGGGTGTGTGCCACGGAGCGTTTGCAGGAGTCATATGTGGGGAGACACAGGTAATCCACGCCATTCGTGGTTGACGTTGGGTTATGGTAGTGATGTCGACAAATTTTGTCAAGGGGATAAGTTGTAGTAGTTTGATTGTTACATCATTTAAAGCACTCTATTGCCGGGTGGGGGCTATGCAGGAATCATAACTAAGGAGGTTATGCAGAACCATGCGATCCGCGGAAGATCTTTACATAAAGAGCGATGCCAACAAAATTGACCAAAGGGGACGTAGCATTTTGTTGTTACATCATTTAAAGTACACTATCGAAGAGAAATACAAAGGATCTCAATTCATGGCACAACCCTTCTGTATGTAAAGCTAATTCTACGGGATGATGATCTCTGGAGGCATGGGATCTTAATCTGCGATGCGGCTTATCCCGCTGCCATTTACTCTTCGTTGTGAAGACCATTGACGAAAGGTGATTGGTGTTCGGATATCTGTCTTGCAGGACGTATCACTAGATCAAGGGGATTATGCCACGGGGGTTAAAGGAGTCAGTCAACTGCGAAAAGTAGTAAATAAGATATTTATGAAGATAGTTGACGTAAAACATTATATATGGGCTGATGGAGTAGAACGGGAGTGTTCGGTTGAGGGTATGCAAGAGTCGTAAGTTAGGAGATTGTGCAGCAGAGCCATGAATTCGCGGTTGATCTTGGGATAAGGTAGTGATGTCGACAAGATTGGTCAAAGGGAAAAGTCGTAGCAGTTTGTTATTGTATCATTTAAAGCGCACAGTTTCAGATAATAAAACAGAATCTCAATGGTATACGTTATTGACCTTTGCATTTTAACCCTGTAGTAAACTTTTTAAATAACAACAGAAACATATTTTATAAGGAAACTTCATGCAAGATGCCACCTTGCAAAGAAACACAAAATTAATATAAATATTTTGGAAGACTGATATAAAATCTGTATTCTATCCACTATGAGACTTTGGTTTCTGCTGACAAGAAGGCAAAAAAATCTCCTGCTTCAAATCTGTAACACGGATTTCAGATCATTTGACTGAACTGACTAAAAACCAATGCCAAGTCTCTGTCCTGAATTAATTAATGCACACACTACAACCAGAAAATTTGGGCATTCCAATATGATTTATTAACAATTATGGCTTAAGCTCAAGTTGCATGGCCGAATAGAGTAACAACATTCAGGCCAAATGGCTCGAGACATGATTACAAAAATTCCATTGGTGACTAATGATCCTGTATCTTACGACAATACAGTGGTGTTTACAAAATGATGGAGAGCCGAAAAGGATGTCTGAATGTCACTGAATGCTGAAGAAACTGTTTTTCTAAGATTATATGAAATAACTTACTGTTGAGAGAGTTTTCCTCACTTGCAGAACATAAGTTCGTAAAACCTTAGTATGCATCTAATTTATTTTTAAATTTTTAAAAAAAGTATCTATAATGAGAGGCAATTTTGAGAGATAGTTCCCTTAATCTTATTCAAGCAAAAGATTTAAATGAAAGGATACTATAAATCATAAGTACGATTATCCTTGTTGCAAAGAAATGGCTTCAGATTTCAACCTCCGATCAACACATCGGTGTCAAGCACTTTAGTACCACGTTACACATCAATTTTGCTAAGTTTATTTAATATTTAATGGAAAAAAAGGATGCTGAAACCATCAAGCTTCTCTACGCTTAATTGAATTCAAAGCTCCGAATGGAACTTTTCACCTCCTGTTATTATTTAAGAGATATTTTTTTATTAATTATTTTATTCAGACTTGTTGTATGATGGGCTTGAATATAGGATCTAGTTTGTAAAATAGAACCATGTCTCGATTTTGTGTTTGGTGGAGAGGTGAATTAATGTACTGCATCTTTGGACAAGATAATGACTTGAAAAAAAATCAAGAAATAACCAAAAATCATGAGCAAAAGTTATTAAATGACAAAAAATAGTGTTATCAGTGGAAATTATGAATAGGGTTAAGTGTAGGCCTCAGTTGGTCCACTGAACGAAGGTCCATATAATTTTTACGTAAAAGTAGAGAGGTAAACCCATGAGGCAGTTCCATATATATATGTCAGTATACAGAGACACTATCCACTCTGCATTGTCATAGATGCTATTCGGATCATGTCGCATGCAGTGAGTCTGCGGCGGATCAGGCGAGGGGTTGAGAAGGATACGCGGAAATGGCCGTTGTGGGCGGAAAACCGCTTAATGCATGTTCTCCCCTTATGGGGCGGAAAGAACGGGGGCGTGGCGGGTCATCTGTTAGAACGGGGAAATCACGGGTAGACTCTCCCTATAAATGGGAAGGGTAGGGTTCTCCTTCCTCAAGTCAGAGTGAAATGCACCGGCTGAGAAGTGAGTAGGGGTGGGTGTGCGGTGTTTTCCATATCCAACAGAGTTTTTTCTTTGACTGTCAACGTTTCCGTATCATCTCGAAGAAGAGAGGCTGCTTGTACGACCAGCTGAGTCCATTTGTTACTTGCATGACCCCGCGAGGTTGAGGGCGCCATCATATTTGTAGAGGTGTGTCTCCAGCATGTCCTAATATTGAATCCCGGAGAAACGTCACACGTAGACATAAGACAGGTAGTATCTTGGTGACAATTCACACTACTAGAATGGTACGTCAGAGGAAGAGATGATGCACCTTGCCTCGAGCTACCTAGAACCATACTGTGCCTGTGGGTAAGCCACGCTTTGATCCAGCACAGGGAAACCCAGCACGGGCTATCGAACTGAGCGGAGATCGTGGAGTCGGGCAAGACGTGGAACGGGAGACGCGTCACCACTCTAAGCTTTGCAGGACGTGGGTCCCGCTGCCGACTCAACAGCCCCTGTTCCCGTTGGCTGGGCAACCGAAAGCCATCTGCCGCTCACGTCGCCACTCTGAGCTTTTAGACGTTGCATATTGAACTTGAAGCCTAGTTTGCTTGGCTAATCTCTTCATCCCGTCGTTCCGGCTTGGGTTGGTGGGAGGGCCCCGCCGCTCCCGGTCTGGAGCTTCTTCTCCCCTTCTCTTCCACTTCTCCACCTCGGCCTTTCCCTTTCCATCTCTTCGACCTCTTCCTATCTCGTTACTGTCGCCGCCATCTGCTGTCGCCGCCATCTGCTGTCGCCATCTGGCGTCTTCCGCCCCCGGTTGCCACCACCAAAACTGCTAGCCACCAACACCACCTCTGCCCTCCACTAGTGCTGCCTCCCCCGCCACTGCCGTTTCCCTTCCCCTTTCTTTGACGAGTGTCCTTCTTGTCCTACCAGTTAGGGTTTAAAACCCGCTGGTTCCTTGGGACAACCGTTCCATCTGTTACCAGCTGCTTGGATGGTTCAATCCTGCTTGGCCCAAATCCGCTAAGCCGTCGGTCTGAGCCACAAGGGTTTGCCGGTTTAAACCAACTCAAACCGCCTGGTCTGCAGCGGGTCATCATACCGGTTCAAACCGTTTTAGATCGTCTGGTCGCCGCTGGTCCTTTTTACTATGTCCGAACCACTAAGACCTGGTCCGCACCAGTTCGTGCAATCGTACGAATAGTTAAACGCTCAAAAGTCAACAAAGTGGTCAATACTCGACTGTCACCAAAAGAGTTCAACGATCAACCTCTACCGTTAGACGGTACTCAAAACTCAAGTGTATTTTTGTCTACTCCATTTCACTTGTTGACTTAATATATTTTCTTGTTATAGGCACTTGAGAGACCATCTTACATAGTTAGGTTAATCATAACCAACGGATAAAATGTTATTTGATCTGTAAATCAGAGAGTATCCTACGCAGCAATTCATCTAAGCTGCTTGGTCCATTGCTTCACAATTGAGGGAGATTGTAGATAATCATGAAATTTCATGTTATTCCCTTTAAAATATTTGGTTAATCTTACTATAGTTTATTGGCTTTATTTGTTTTCTCTTCTTCATTCATCCACCCAACATCATCCTTCCTTGGGGGATAGCTTACAAAAAGTCTTACTGACTTGGGCCCTATCAAGGTCCAATGAAATTATGCCCAAGATGTTAATGTGACATCATTGAAGCTAGCCATGCATGAAAGTGATAATTGATTCATGTGCACATTTATATTTACTAGACTTTGGATCTAATTAACACAAAAAGCAATATATACTAGTTACAAGCTCATTGTAAATATAAATGAATATTTTAGGAAGAATAGATTGAGAATTACAATATATTTCGAGTACAGAAAACTGTCCTCATCTTCCATGAGAGAGAGAGAGAGACTGTGTAAATTAATTAAAAAACCATACTAATTATGATTTTTATTCAAGTTTAGATATCCTCACTCATCTAATGAAAGATTACAATGTACCCTAAAAAATAACTGGAAAACTAATAGCAGCAGATACTATCCCCACCTGCTACACTGGAAAAGTTCTGTTGGCCACCCGCACGAAGTGAACGAAAGTGTACTAGGACGGGAAACCGGGTCTTTTTTAGCCCAAGATTTTTTATTTTCTTTGACATGCTGTATCATGTGGACACAAATTGAGAACAAGTACCCTTTCAGTCTAACGTCAATTAAGAGTAAGGAGAGAACATCATGATGTAGTCATACAGCCGCTCTGGGAGAGAACTTGGATGCGAGAACAACATTCGGGGTATCAGTCCTCGATCTCCTTATCTTTTCTTCTACCCTCTCTTCGTTCTTCCATTACACAACATCCATCCCTCAACCCGTTTTCCTCACATGTTGGTTTGTTTCTCCTGTCCAAGAGGCTTAATGACAAGAGGTCCACAATCCTCTTTTCCACCATCCCTCCTATAAACCCTTCCCATGCCTGTCTGGCCTAACACCACGTACCCACCAGTGTCACCAAACTTGCTGCCATCTATTTCGACTTGTACATCTGGGCATGCCTGCCAATCAAGAAGAACAATTGAAAGCAGCAGCAAGAAGGTGACGTTAAAGTATATAGAACTTAAAAATCTTATAAGTGAGGAATATTTCTCCATTATTCCTTTGTTTTATCCCCATGTAAGGATTCTTCAGATCTGGTAGCCTATCGTGCGTTTCTCTATAGGACCCGTACACTATAAGTTCCAACACTTTTCAAACTTATCACGTCATAATCATCTGATGGGTCACATTTAAGATCATAGTTTCAACTTGAGAAAATGCCCTTGGCTAAGTCTTTATACATGAATGGTGGTTTTAATAGCCAAATGGAGGCATTTTTCAGTCACCAAGTCAGGCTTAGAAGCAATCATTACATCTTTTGACAAAGACAAACTACTAAGACTTCAGATGTGAATTTGACTCCTAAGAAAATCCCCTTGACTAAGTCTTCATACATGAACATCTTTTAATGTAAAAATAGAACATTTTTAGTGTCCACAAGTCAGACTTAGATGTAGCATTCATAACATCTTCAAACAAAGACGAACTACCAAGGCTTACACAAAGAGAACATAGTCTTGACAAGAGGGAAACTCTTTAGGTTTATTTTTATCTATAGGTGCACGAAATTCTTATTAGAGAAAATTATTAACTCTGAATGCACATGAAATTTTTTTTTTCAATATTTAAATGATAACATCCTCAGTATTTCTGTGATTTATGTTTTCATTTTAATTTAAATACTTTTAAATTACTTTAATTTGGGAAAATTGAACTCAACATGATTTATGTGAGAAAATTAATCATGACACATGATGAAATATTTTCACACATGATTTTATTTTTTTATAATATTTTTGATATTATTTATTCATTAATTTCGTTTTTAAATAAATATTAAGAAAATTCTAGAAAAATTGTGAAATTCAGAAAAATCGATGAAAACCTTGAAAAAATGGCAAAAATCACGTTAGAAGATCAATTGATTCTCCAACAAGAAATTAGCCAAGTAGATTGACAAATATCGATTCCGACAGTCAACACAATTGATGCAACTTATAATAGATTAAAACTAATGAAAAGTCAAATATTTTCAAGGTTTTTATGTTAATGGTAGATGCACTAATTGCAGAAAAATTATGATGAATAGTTGAAACAAATCAAGGAAATCTGCACACAAAAATACGACACAACTATTTATGGAGCAGAAGAATGCATCATCAATCAATTTGTCCTCATCCTAGATCAAATCTCTCTTCTTTTTGCCATTTCAAATACTAAATTTTGCTCAAATCATCAATTTTGATACAAATCATAGATTTTATCCCACTTTTTCTCTCACTCAACTACTATAGAGGCCGTATTTAGTCTACGAGTTTAGCCAATTCTTCACCTTATGTGAACAATAAAGAATTTCTTCTATCCTTCTCTAGATGTCACAACATGCTTGAAGTTGTATTACCTCACTACTTGATTTTAGAAAGCAACTATTGATGTGATTGAACCATCGATTGGAGAAGGTGTAGGAATCCAATTAGTGTATTGAACTTACACAAATCATTTGAATTTGTGCAGAAGTCAGATTAACAACTACACCGCCCAATTCTTCTACAAACTTTGATTTCTCTTTCTTTTTATTGTGCTTAGATTGAAACAAAGTCTTATTTAATATACTATTGTCTTTAGATTGAAAAAAATTTTTATTGTGTTTTTATTGTGTCACTATAGAATTCTTTATTTCCTAGATTAGCTTATTTTTCAGAATTTATAAATTTTACATTTTTTGAATTTTCTTAACAATGACAGAAAATACTCAAATAGTATATTATTAGGGAAAATTATTAACTCTGAATCGACATGTCATCTTATTTTTCACGTTGCAAAAAATTGAAAAAATTGTTCAAAAATAGTTTCTAATGTCAATGAATTATGATTCAAACTCATTCTCGATTCAATGAAATATTTCTCCTGACACTAATTTTTAGGCAATCCGACTGGTTGAAAGCACTCAAGGGTGGGCTATTATTTAAACAGTAGGAGCACTGAAAAGCTAGATCACATATCGGTCTAATAAAGCCAGCCAATACCATTCAGGAACAGATGGTTCTTCTGAATTCAGTTGATAGGAGGCTTCTTGACCATTTTGAATGTCGGTCGCTCTGCAACCCTCTCCTGTTTATACAGCTTCTTCACCAGTAAAGATGAAGGAAAAATGGAGCTACTGTAACGGATGGAGAGTTGTTTTCGTTTCATGCATCGATACGTTGGTTCAGAGACAAAATACACGGGCGATGGGCGTCAAATGACATGCTCAAAGCTCAAAAAGACTCATTAGTTTGGAATCATTACTGGGAGTAGGGCCTGATGTCCATCCGATCATTATTTCACGTTGCAGCCATTCATGGCTTGTTTTTCCCGCCCAGCTCTACTGCAGCCGTGGCGTTGACAACCTCAACTGGGGGCCCCGAAGTTACATTCTTAAGGGCTGTTTTAGAGATTCCGGCGGCTGGGATGTTTGTGCGGGTGGACCAGCGCGCACCACCGTAGATCACTAGGTTTCGGTCGGGCTGGATGACGAGGACGTAATTGCCGATGCCGATGCTGGTTCTGCTAGACCATAGGACTACGCCACTGCCGCTATATACGACGAAGTTGCCGTCACTCTTGAGAGTTGCGCGGCAGTTGGTGCCCTTGCGGAAGGTTCCGGAGGACCATATGGCTACGCCGCTATACAGCACGAGATTGCAGTCTCCCTGCATAGTTAAAATGTACTTTCCCTCCACCAATGATTGGCCGGAGAAGAGACTCTGGCCAGAGAAAAGGATGTTCCTGGCTATGCAAGGGGAGCTAAGGAGGCAAAAGAAGAAAGCCGAGAGGAGAAGGGAGAAGCATTTTTCTGCCATTTGCACCAGTCCTACGAGACTACCCAGGGCCTAAGTAACTGTTTTGGTCCAGGTTCCTGCTCACCAAAAAACTTCTATTTATAGAACTGGAATGGCTGACCCTTCCTTCGGTGAGCTTATGCATGGATCGCTTGGCCAGATACATCGCTTGGCCAGATACAGTCACTAGATCTAGTAAATTTTTAAAGTCACTAGATCTAGTCACATTTTAAAGCTATTAGATCCAGTCAACTTTGTTGTTGGAGGGGCGTGGCCGTCAGTGGGGTCGACTACCGTTTACATCAAAGCTTCAAATCGGCGTATAACTTCTCGCAAGTCCCAACAGCCCAAGTTACCTCATGGGTTGTGTGGATATCATATCGGGAGGATCAATACAGCATATGCGTGGGAAGTGTGGAGATTCATTCCACAAGGTTGTGTGGAGGCCATATTGCACCTTGTATTCCGGGGAAAATGCTGCAGATTATGGTTACTTTCGTCTGGGTACACTACTTATTCTCGATGACAACCTCTAGCCAAACGTTTTCCACCGTCGCGCTTGAGGCGAGAAGAATCTTTGCCTCGTGTTAGAACGCATTCCATCATCATTCTCGTCTTTCGGCTCTCTTTCTTATTCTGCAAGCCATGCCGACTAACCTGGTCAAGATAAGGAAGAGGAGGCTAGCAATCGTTTCCTTGCATGAGACCGGATACTATCTTCATCCGCACCAACTTTCTTCACAGCTGAGATTTCACATGTTGGAATTCCAGGAATTAAGGCTTTGACTACGTGCGAGCCGGAATTACTGGTCATTGTAGATGTTTTCTCATCTCTAACATGCAATGAGACTGTGCTTATTTATCTGGTGTTATTTGGCCCATTGGCCTGGAAAAATCGCACGTGAACAGGTTATTTGCTGAACTTAACTTTGTGAAGAGGTTCAGCGATCTTCTGATCCTTGATATAACTCATTAATTCCTTCTTTACTAAGTACTCCGCTCTCATCGCTAAAATATTTCTACAGAGCAAAAATATCAGTTCATGTTCGCATGTCGATAAAAATAAAGCAATTTCCCCAAATCAGCACTCTCTAACCAGAGAGACGATGCTAAAAAAAAAACAATTCTTCAAACATCCTCTAAGATGTTTTTCCTTGCTTCATTTAAGTTAGTAGCTACTCCTCACAGGTAGATTTTCAGAGGAGAATGTAGTGGGAAAGTGAGATCATGCAGTTCTGAAGCTTATTATCCCTTGCTAGCGTAAAGAGTCTCAAAAGTCAGCATATAGAGAAAGATGAGATGGGCTATACATATAAATATAATGGCGTGGTATCATCCTTTCTGATCAATCTAACTTTAGGAGAGAAACCCAGGATTTCAAGCCCACCGCATCAAAAGTGTTCGATGTACTACAATTTAAATGCATAATCCAATATCGAGCGAAATATCTCTGACTCCATCTCTATGGGTCAAGACAAATTATGTACCTAAGCTCAATCTTCTGTTTTTCGAGACTTCAATATTACAATGCAAAATTTAATTTTACGAAGAACTTGAATACTTCTTCATACGGATACGAGACAAGCATAATGCGCCATCATAAAGTATTACCTTCATTGAAGGATAACTTACACACCCATGCTGCTTAAGTAAGAAGATTTTCTCATTCAAATTTCTTCTCACCATTTATCTTAAATTGGGGTAGAATCACATGGGTTTTCATTTCATTTTTCAAACTAAGTCGACCTTTTTGTATAATTCCTAATTATTCCAACCTATTTCATAACACAATGTAGGTTATGCCGTTATCAATATTATTCTGTTAAATAATAAAAAAATTGAAACCATCAGGTTTAAAAGAGAGGTTTGGGGAAAGCCTTAATACACATCATTTTTGCCCCCCATTTCCCCACTCTCCTATCATTCTCATCCTCCCTTTCTTAGTTTCCCTCATCTTTTTCATTTCTACATTCTCCTTCTTTATTCTTATCTCTACTATTCCTCACCTCCAATCGCATGGCATGCAGCCAGCAGTCCAGAGAAGAGTACCATGCCCAATAAATTTTTTCCACACGTGTATTTAGCTGTGTCATCTGGACATCATCTCCATTTTATATGTTGAATTTATATTTCTGAATGTTAACAACATGAGCTCTATAGATCATCAAGCCCCATGTTAAGAAACTCATTTTGTTAAATCCCTTTTAAGTAGTTATTACTTCTTCTTGGGGGAGAGAGTATATTATTAAGTTAATTATTAAATAAAATAAAATATGAAAATTAATGGTAGGGACATTTTCTTGAGGTGGTTAATCTTGGTTTTTTTCCAATCTTGACCTCAATAGTAGGATCTTAACTTTTTGGCTATAGTTACACGTGAAAGCATAAAGCCTTAATAGTTTGATGTGAAGATTGTCTTTCTCCTCTAGTAAGTTGGAAAAAAATGCACATGGCAGAAATAAATGATTTTGAAGAGACAAGGAAAACATATATCTACATATATAGGGTAAAAATATTTTCCTATGAGTTAAAGCAATTTCTAATGTAATGGAAAAAAAGAATTTGGCTGTCATAATACAAAATGGGTACACAACGTATGCATGATTCTTTCATTTTCCAAAAGTTCAATTAACGAGTGATATGTATTACATATGTTAGTGTCACGTATCAACAAAATGTTGATCAATACAAATAACATGCAAAAAATGTATTTGTTGTGGGCATAGTTAAATGAATTTTTTTGAAAGGAAGGAAATCATTATTATGTATTTTGAATGAATCATTAGAAAGAAAATAGACCAAGATATTTTTGTGAGATGAGAGTCTCTTCCTTGCACAATGATTCTGATCTTTACAAATAAAATGAACACCTGCTCATAATGAAAATTTGTATGAATAATATTGGAGTTCACTAATGTCCAAATAAGGATCTAAATCTTTGTCTAATTTTGTATATTATGGAATTATAATTTTTTATTCTTAATTGAAGAAAACAGAATTTCAAAAACATATCAAGATCAAATCAAGTCGAAAGAAATAAAAATATAATAATTTTTAAGCAAATAAAATAAAGTATGATGACCTGTGTCTCAATCTATCATGAAAGTATGTCTACTGATTTGGAAAATGTGTTTGTCTTGACAAGTAAGTGAGTTGACCAACTAATAAAGTCTGTTAATGTATTTTTAGTCAATAGAGAAAGAAAGATGAATCATTGACTAGGACATCACATCTAGACACTGAAAATTTGACTTGACAAGTAATATGTGCCAAAACTTGAAATGAAGTGGCATGTGAATTTAGACACATTAGATGATGCAGCCCATATGGAACCTAACTTAAGTGGACCTGCACCCCAAGAAGTTTGAAGACATGAGTTGACCCAATTCTACCTCAAATTGGCCCAATAAAAAATAGGGCCCTATAGAAACACGTCTGAAATGTGTCCAGGTTCGGTTTTTTCTCTCCTTTTCAGTCATTTATATTTTTTTGAATAATGTACAAGTCAAATGCTAGACACCCAATATAAGAACCTACACTCAGCTAATTTTCAGCCTATTTAAAGGCCACCCCTCGTAGCCCCAGAGGATTCAATCAATTCTAAAAATTTCCTCTCTCTTAAGGTTCTCTTCTTCTGCTGGTGGATTCCAGTGCCCCGTGTGGATTTAGGGAACCTTTCAATCCAATGGGCTCAAGATCAAGTTACTATGGGCTCAAGATCCATTGGGCTGAAGAACAAGGCTGAAAGTTTCTTTACCCTGTGGATTCGGAGAAAAGAATCTTTAATAAAATCATGTACGTTCAACGATGTGATTTCGACTCCACATTTCTCAAAATTTTTTTAACTTCATCACATCATCATTTTAGCTTCTGCTGCATCATTAGAAGATCAATGATTCATTAAAGATTGTACAATGCCATACCTACATTAATGTCTTGGTCAATGTTGACCAAATTTTCAACCTAGAGCAATCTAGATATGGACCAATGTGTAGCCTAGGTATCTATACCAAGTCGTAAAGTACATAGCATAAAATACCGTCTCCTTTTAATTATCGATTCATTTAGATTCACGGGTTCAATTACGTTCCCCTTGATGCAGCGGTTCAAATTTAACTTGTGAGTGTGGAGGTGTCTGACATTTATCTTAATACTCTAATATGACCCCTCTAGATGATTTCTGCCTTTTATAATTTAAATACCCTTCCTACACATCGATATTGTCATAGCTCCTTAGCAACCACAAACTCTTGAATGTTCCATATTCAAGATACTTGATCTTCATATATTTTCTTTATTTATCTTATTAGTTATTATATTCACACTAGCTGCTTCCTACATGAATCATGTGAAAAATTGTGTCAATTGCATCCCACGCCTTTTTATACCTCTATTGTTCCTGTATTGGTATTACAAAGTCATTTGACTATAAAAACTGACTAATCGCATGTGGCAACAAAGCCCTTATATTTTTTTTATAAAAATCTATTCATTATTCTGGTTATCCTTCCAAAGGTAACTTTGCATCCTAAAGAATGAAGTGAATGTGCTCTGTTTCTTGGTCTTAGATTAGATAATGTGTGATAACGAACTTCAAGACCT
The DNA here is from genome assembly GCA_024713555.1 of Spirodela polyrhiza. Classification (NCBI taxonomy): domain Eukaryota; kingdom Viridiplantae; phylum Streptophyta; class Magnoliopsida; order Alismatales; family Araceae; genus Spirodela; species Spirodela polyrhiza. The sequence continues at coordinate 7,604,031 of CM046536.1, read as the reverse complement.
ATCATATAGTGAAGTTCTTACTAAAATCTTGTAAGTACTTCAACATTTATTTAGACAACAAAAAATCCAATTATAACAATAATACAATATTTTCATTGGAACATATTATTTAATTGCCAACGAAACTATCACCTCTTTCATCATCTCCTATTTGGTTCGTGCTCTAAAACATGGACTGTATACAATTCTTCTCCAAAATTTGCTCAGCTTAAATCCCCCTTGTAAATATCATCTTGCCTATATTCTCCAAGATATCACACCCAAACATCATGCTGTTACCGTATCACATCCAAACATCATGCCGTCATCTCTACTTTCGAGAAAAACTTCATAACCTTTATTGGGATACCTAAATTAGTCTTCTCCTTATTTCGTTTTCGTTGTTGAACTCTTGCCCTAGGATTTTGCTGCTTACAGAGGAACAAAATATGAAGGACAAAACAATCAATAGTCAGAAATCATACAAAACGAAGGAGAAGATTCCTATGCGTCATTGAGGGTGACTCTTTAAGGCCATCCATAATTTCTTATATTATTATGCCGACCATGGATTAAACATTTTAGTTCCTGTGGGCCTTGTTTTGGATTTACTAAATCTGATTAGAAAGTTATAACTCTATTATATTTTATTACCTATTGTACTTGTACCTCAACCCAACCGGCTCATTAACACTTGAAATAGACTCACCACACGTGACTTTCGAAAGGCATATACCACCTACAGTCGAGGATCAGTAAATCACGAATTAAGAATGGAATTGCATGTTAGTCCCACAATCCACAGGTTAGGCGTAAAATGACACCCGAATCTTCGAAAATTTTTTCCAACTGTATTCCTTCAAAGATTTGGGCCTCCATTTACTTGTTGGATAATAGTTTAGAAGAACTCAATTCAATAGTAGCACCAAGAAATTCGAAGTATACAAGTTCCCATTAAATTTATAACGTATAGGAATATCTTCTTTTGGTTCTTTTCAAATATTTGACGTGATAGCTATTTGTGGCCACGGAGAAGGTTACTATTCACCTAGAATTGAAACCTATAATTTGGGAACAGCCTCATATTAGAGGTTGACGAGAGGGAAAGTCACAACGACCCATCTACCCGACCACGAGCTTGCAAGTGGAATTGACGGCTAGTAAACGTGAAGAATAGCTGTTCTTCGAAATGATTAAGGTTTGTGCATTAAAAGGGATCTGAAGTTGAAAAAACTTAATAAAAAGGATCTTGACATATTCAACACAATAAACTCACTCGCTATATCCGATCTTAGTAGTCAGCAGAGCAATGACCATCTTGGTAAAATTGTATCACTTTTACTGTTGCCAGGGATCTTAAGTTGAACAAGCCTACGAGTAATTTTGTTAAGTAAGCTAGCAATCACTTGCGGTAGTGAAACATCAATATGTCAATTCCCATCTTTTGCTATTTTACTTTTCCAGCATTATTGGAAAATACTTTTAAATATATCCGCACTACGTTAATAAGAGATGCTCATCGTCTAAAATTACTTCGGATAAATGCAAATATTTTACTTAAATATCTGCATTAAATTACACCAAAGTGGCTTCCAGTAAGAAATTAATTTATAATATATCACGAAGGTTTCTTAGAATAATAGATGTAATGACCTAACGTTATCACTAAGGATTTGCCACTGCTCTCTTGAACTTTTAAACTATGCAACACGTGGAAAGGAGTGATCCCAAAGGTTATATATCCCATCCTCTACCAATAGTCATAAAATATGCAATTTTATTCAAGGAAAATGGTAAGTTTTGTCATAATTTTTGAGGTGGTGGCATATTCAGTAGTCAAGAAATGGGATATTATTGCGGTCAGTAAGAGGCATAAAACACAGCAGTCAAGGTGTCGTGTAGCTCATGGAGGAGAAGGTGAAGTTATAGAATAATGAACATAGACATCGTATGAGTCATTTATAATTCTCTGCTCTCGTTTGGTTTCATCTCCACGCGAGAATTCCTGAAGTAATTATGGTGTATGTTGTTCTACCCAGTATCATATTATGTATTACTTATCCTTTTCAATCGACTATGTGGTGCGCCTCATGCAGAGATACAAGTGTTTATACAGAGCATGGTTTCATCTTGAGCGAATCGCCTAGGCAAAGTGTTTATAGAGAACGACTTTTAATATCAAAATAGGGACATTTTTCTGCCCACGAGTAAGAATTAGAAGCATCACTCATTACATCTTCACACGAAGGCATCCTACTAAGGCTTACAAAAAGACAACTTCGTATTGACGAGACGAAAACTCATATCTTAACTTCAGATTTATTTTTATGTATGGGTTTACGAAATACGTCTTTATGTGTGGTATTAGAGAAAAGTGGCGACCCCATATGCATATGAAGTTTAATCCTCATATGCCATAAATTTAAAACAGTTCTAAAATAATTGTTTCGAGCATCAATGACTCACGGTTGTGCAACGTCAGCGGGAAAATTCAATTCAAGGTACTGAGCTTGGAAAGTAAATACTCTGGATGTCGTCCTCAGGATATCAGGCTTGGGGGCGGGGGGGGCGGGAGGTTGTCAGCATCCGTATACTTTTGGCCATGGGATTTGCAATTCAGATGGTTTCGCGGGATGGCGCGGGGCGGCCTTGTAATCTGCAAGCGCGTCATCCGGACACAATTAAAGGACCTGTGCTCTTTCATGCTAACGTTAACAGGGAATAAGAGGAAGTGACAATCGTGGTTTAGTCATGCAGGAGTTCTGGGAGAGAACTTGGGTGCGAGCGCCCGATCTCCGTCTCTTTTTCTTCCACCCCTCTTTTTGTTCTTCCCTCCTTCAACCTCCATCCCTCCTATGCGTTTTCCTTACATGTTGGTTAGTTTTCCCTAACCAAGAGGCCCAGTAGCAAGAGATCCCGTCATATCTCCTACACGCCCTTCCCATCCCTGTCGGGCCTAACGCCACGTAGCTAACCTTGTTCGCTTACCTGCCGCTATCCATTTTGACGTGTAACGCTGCGCATGCCTCGCGTTCAAGTATACCCACATCCCCCCACATCGGGGTCCGCCACCTTCGCTAGCAGCCATCTGCCCGCGTGCATTGGCGACCAGCCGTAAAGACCATTCCAGGCTGCACCCTTGCCCTTATCCATTGCACCCACTTACTTCCACACTAGGTTCCCCAGGGTCTGACTGCACCTGCACCCATATGCTCCTATCAGCCTTCACCATCGCCTGTCTTTTTACCCACCAACACATTCGACTGCAATTTGCGCATAGCCTCCAATGTGCATCAATTTGCACGTCGCTATTGACCAGTGCGTAGTCTAGTTACCTATATCAAGCCATAAAATGCGAAACACAACACCCTCTCCTTCAAGCTAGGTCTGTCTTTCCTAACATTCCTCTATTAAGTTACATCACTTAGATGTGTTTCAGCTTTATCTTTCTGGAACGATAAGAGGCATCTGAAATTCTTCTTAAGATTCTACTATGATCCCTTTACACGATTTCTACCTTTTATAACTTGAATACCCTTCCAACACCTTAGTCTAGCGGTAGCTTAAGGGACCACATCGTCTTGAATAATACGTTTGATCTTCACATTTTGTCTTCATTATTAGATTCACACGAGGTGCATCTGCGTACCCCATCCTACATCTTTCTATACCTCCTATTGCTCCTGCGTGTGATCACTAAATCCTTTACCTAAAAAAGCTAAATCATTCTTTATATGCTCCTGTACAAAATCTGATCGTTACACCGGTTATCCTTCCAAAGAATGATGTGAATGTGTTCTGTTCCTAGACCTTAGATTACATGATGTTATAAAGAATTTCTCCTTGTTCATTTTTCATTCTTGAATTCTTGCCCCAGCATTCTGTTGCTTACAAGAGGGACAAAGTATTGACAACAAAACAATAGAACAGTAGCAAATCAGAACAGACCATGGAAAAGATTTATCATCTAGTTGTTGGGGTGACTCCCTTTGAGGATCATGTATACATAGTTTTTTCGGTTCTTATTTTCTCTGGATTAAACGTTTTAATTCATATATAGTGTAGTTCTGAATTTACTGCATCCGCTTAGAAATTATATTCGGTGTCCTTTTTATTAGCTAATCTACTTTGCGCCGATGTTCAATGAGCTCACAAACAATTAAGGAACAGAATCACCACGGATGACTTTGGAAAAGCCTTCGTAACAAACAGTCCAGGATCAGTCAATCACGAATTCAGAATGGCGTTGCATGATAGTCCCACACTCCCCAAGCTACCTGTATCCAAATCTTCAGCCATTTTTTCCACGCGAATTTCTTCAAAGCTCTGGCGCTGTGTTTATTGGAAAACTGTTTTCAAGAAGAAAACAGCTCAAGCTGCCGTCCCTCCGCTGGTTCTCGCGGCAGTTGGGTTCCGGAGGACCATATGGCTGCGCCACCATACAGCACTAGATTGCGCACTCTTCCTGCATAGTTAAACTGCACCTTCCCCCAGCCAACGAGTGGCCATTAAATAGGCTCTGGCCAGAGACGAGCACGCTTATGGCCGTGTAGGGGGAACATAGACGGCGAAAGCACGAAGCCAGGAGGAGAAGAGAGAAGTATTTTTCTGCCATCTCCACCAGCCTTACGATACTATCTTGTACGAGATCTTGTCCAGGTTCCTGCTCATCGACAAGCTTCTATTTATAGAGCTGATTGGTGGACCATACTCTCAGACAAATTATGTGAGCATCGCTCGTGTCTGGGCACGTCGTCTTGCCGGATACACTGTACGACTCACTGCATTTGGGGTTGCGTCGCCGTACGCAGAATCGAAACGTAAGATCGAGACAGAGTACCAAATGGGTCAGTTTGGCCCAGGCCTGTACAGAAAATCATGGATAGCCTACTTGCAGAGTCTATATAGTCCGCGTCGCGAATGCTGGGTCTACAGTAACATCCTCAGCTGCTGGTTCTCTCTCCGCAGGGTCTGGACTTCCTTCTGTAGGTCATCGAGCTTCTCCAAAACCGTGCTCATTAGCCCAGCTACCTCCACCTGTATTGGAAGAAAATCCTTCAGATGTGAAGATGGAAGGGGGCAGAGAGAGAGAGAGAGAGAAGGAAAACCTCTTGCATGTGGAACTGCCTCAGCAGCTCAATATGGAGGTTCCTCACGTCTTCATGTATGGACAGCTGCAAAGAGCCCAGGGACTCCTCGAGAGTGCGCTGAACAAGCTGGAGCGAGAAAGAGGACGACCCCTGGGGCTGCTCTGCGGAATGGGGCATGCTTGGCTGAAATTGGGCTGCAGCACCCTGCACATGGTTCCTCATCAGTTTCTCATTCAAAACTTTCTTTAAAAAGAAAATCAACAGAATAATAGAAACTATCACAGGATGGCTGGTGTTTCTTACCACAGACATCGATTCGTTCTTCAAGAGCAAGTTACTTGTGAGCTCTTCCCTGGTTTCAGCTCCAGTCTTCTTTGATTTTGGCGAACCACCAGCCGGAACAGAACCATCAGCAGCGCTGATAAATCTTCGAGGAAGGGCAGAGGATGATGCTCCGGGAAGGTCAACATTGGCCTGCGCTGCTAGAGTTTTGGCTCCCAGAGATGCAGAAACGGAGCCCAGCCGGGACGCAGTTGATGGCTCAGAAGCCAGTGGAGGGTTGCCAAGAAGATTTGACGTACTAAAGCTGGGTCCTGCTAATGAGCTCATAAAAGAGAATGAGCTAGAAGGGTCGGATGAGTCCTGTAAGTTGCTGGGTACGAAGCGTGACAGTGAGGGAGGCTGGCGGCGGCTGGTAAATTTGTCAGGCAGAGCGTTGCTTCCCCATGCTTCACTGGTCATTGCAGAGGATGACTCACTCCTCGATGATGCAAGAGGTGCATCACTAGACTGGGAGACATTGGAAGGTACATCGTCCTGTCAATAGTAGCCAAAATGGAAACCATGCTTCGAGGCATTAGCCTAGAAAAGATGAAAAATATGGAAAGTGTTCTTCAAACGGATGACTGGTCAATGTAATTCTGAAGAGCTACTTCTTCCCAAACAAATTAAATTCAGGTTTTTTTTCTTCCTCATTGGGGAGGGTAAAGGGGAACAGAACCTGGTCAGAGGACGAATTGGACCTCCAGTCCGAGATAGGATGAGAATCCAAGTTCCCTTCTGCGTACGAATGCTTCCTGATGGATGAAGAAAATAATGTCGACCTCTTCTCACCAGCTATGCCATCTTTTTTGGCTTCATCCTTGTCATCCCACCAGTTTCCAAGAGATGGAGTGATGGGCTGAACATCAACGAGCGGGGAGAAGACGTCCATATCGTCTTTTAATTTGTGGCTATTTCGAGGGGCTTGCAACTTTAACAGAGAACCACCGGTCCATATCTGACTCCGAAAGGGAGTCACCTCTGACGCAGAAAGATATGATGCCGTTGTTGCTGTTCCAGCCGCTGAGGACAACCCACGAGCAAGCGTTGCAGCAGCAGGAGCAGAAAGGGTTGAGGATGATGTAGAAGGAAGTGGATCTGGCATGAGGACCGAATCTTCTCCAGCACTTCCAAGAAGTGCAATCTCAGAAGAACAGTTCTCGTTCACAACCACAGGCTTAGATCTTTGCCAGCATAAACTTGTCACCGCCTGACGGATGATGTAAAACATCAGTATCATATGCATTCTAGCATGTGAAGAAATTATACCCAATTCAAGGAATCACTTATTATAATCCGTTCAAATCGTACATAATAACGATGAATCAAACGCATTCTTGCATCTAAATTTACAAAATAAAAAATGCATTAGATAACCTACTTTTAAATGGATCAAAACAGGTCATTTCTATGTCATCCACACTTGCTTTAGGTTTCTTTAGATAGGTTGAGGATGCGCAAACATCCAGGGTATTTGTCACTTAATGTAACGCCATAATAACCCGCAATGTTTTCCTTTTATAGTCAAGAACAATATCCGTCCACCCACCCTGGGCCAGATTTTTTTTTCTCGTTTCACATTTTTTCCAACTCAGACGATTGATCGTTTCTTTTGAAGCTAGATTGCAACACTCATCGGTTGTTTCTTAGACAAAATGATACCCTGTAAAGCATGTACAAGTGCCATTTAAGGATATTTCATATGAAAAGAAAATATTTCCTAGAATATCTTTCAAATACACCCATGTAAAACTCCTATAAGAGCCACCACCACATAATCCTATGAGGCCCAAAAACCTTCAGACACCGGCTCACAGGCCAACTGTAATAGGAATATACAATTATATTTTTGCACCGTCAGAAGGCAACTTTCTACAGTAAGGGGAACGATTTCACACAAGAACCAGCATCCTAAAATCTAGGTTAAATTGGGATTGACGTATGAACAATAACTAATGCCTTTTGGAAGAGTATTACTATGGGTTCTTAAAGAAGTACGAAAAAGAACAACTATTGCCTGAATTTCAGTAACAGCCAGGTCGCGTACCCAAATTATGACAATAACAACAGGCGCAAAGTACCCTGAGTTCAGTTTACAACAGTGCCAATGAAGTTAGTGTTTCCATTTATGAGCGTCATTGGCATCCTCCATCAACATGAGATGAAGATGGCACAACATGACTGACCAGGCCTGTTAAACTATAGTTGTCATCATGATGTTAGTCTGCACTTTTTTCAATGGCTGTAAAAAGCTCATTTAACAGATTAACAATCTACAGATGACAATGTTTAGACCATCTACTCAGTTTTTCATGGAAATAAATCATTCACACACCGTTATATTTTTCTTACAGTATTCCTAATATGTAATGCAAGTTACAATGAACAGAAGATATAAATCCGCCAAAGGAAAAAGCATACTGACAAGCGAGGAAACAGTAGCATGGGATGAATAAATAATTCAGAAAAGCGTCAGCATTTCAATCATTTCAAATTTTAGGGGATAAATAAAAATTGGTACCTCGAAGCTATTATAAGCACGAAGAAGAGTCAATGGTTGGGGTTTTCCTCGAATATCATAGAATACCACGCGGCCAGTATTTGTTCCAGCAGCCAGAATAAACCCATCATCTCTAAATGCCAGTGAAGAGAAGGGTGCCTCATGAGGAGTACATGACGCAGGCCTTTTGTTCCCTGAATCAAGCATGTATAACTTTTTATCCAGGCCAACACTGGCAATTAACTGTGAAAGAAAGAAACTGGTAAATCATTTATATTTAAATCTATAAAACAAGAGAAAATTAACATGTTTATATCGAAAAGAGCGTGCTTAAGGAAAGACCTTATCATTTGAAGGAGAAAAGCAAACTCCAGTTATGGGAGCAGAATGTGATTTAAGCCAGGACATCTGTCACAAGAGAAAGCATGTCAATATTTCATTATATGCACATTTATCTATTGAGCAAATAAATACAAGTAGTGCCCAAAAAAAAGGAGACATTTCACTGACATTGAAAAACCACTTTTTGTAGAATATGCACAGATCGTTTCTATGGGAAGACGTTTTCAAGCATTGTGCCATCAAAACGACAAAAATGAATGGCAGTTATTTCAACAGGTTCAGCTTCAATATCAATGTGTGGTTATCATAAGTTATAATGCAAAGGGACATTTCAGCAGTCTTCTACATTTACCCCGTTCTTCATTTTTTTAAGTTTGAATATTAACCCTCCATAAATTGTATTTTTCCCTTTCAAATATAAATGAATAATGATCAACAGTACCAATATTTTAAACAATCGAAATGTATAACACAACCACATGGCAACAGACAAACCTAGAAGAATTGGATGACTATATTCTACAGCATTTGCAGAGAAAACCATACAACATATGTAGACTTGAACACACCAGCTGACTATGCTGTTTTGATAAGGCTATTGAATAAGAAGCTTGATCCATGTACATCATATAGCTACACCATTTATATATATGGATATATATGTATATTTTTTTAGTTATTTATTTATTCTAAGAAATGAAATTAAGATCTCGCCATTCTTTTCCCAGGAGACTCAAGCTACTCTTCGAGTGGATCATGGCAAAAATAATTCATACATACAAAAATCACCCTCCAAAACCATAGAATGAGAGCTGAATCTAGACAAGGTAGACTATACACCTATCGGAAAATAAACCTAATCTGTGCAGATCTACATCTGATCCGCAAAATATACCATAACAGAGTCAAACTTGAGATGCTTGGAGATAAAATCAGATCTCTAGCCTCCTCAACTCACCATTCTAATGCATTGAACCTATGAATGAGAGTGGATAATGTCAAGTGAAGATGGAAAGGTAATGGCCATCTACATTCAGTACACATGAAATGTCAATTAATATGCGGCCCAGAAGTTATATTTTCATCTCAATAATAAGCCCAATAGAATAGAGAGCGTATGGAAGAACACAAACCTTCGCGTTGCGGGTAGTAGTATCCCACAAATGTATAGATCCATCATCACCAGCAGTCACCAAAATGTGCCGGCTAAGTCGTGAATAGTCAAGCACCCTCAACACCTACTCATCAGACATCAACAGAAATGGAGAAGAAACTAGCAGAATAAGCCGATTATCAGATATATGGAAAGGTCCAGCACTGTTATGTGGATTTTACGTAAAGAAAGACACGGAAAACGAGAAATAACCTGTCCATTTGGGTCCTTCAGCTCAGCAGCACGAGCTCCAGATGCAAGGTTGTGAAGAATGATATCCCCTTTCAAACTAATGGAAGCTAAATGCTCATCTTTGCAGTTATACATAACACCAGTAATCGTGTCAGTGTGACCACTCAACCATTTAATGCAACGTTTCCTCTGTAGATCCCATATCCTTACGATATGGCTACTTCCCCCAGAGCACAGGTATCTTGAACCCTTATTGCTAAAATTGATGGCAGATACAGATTCCTACAAAGCATTTCACAAGGCATCATTACCTAGGCACAAAAAAGCATCACGATGGTAAAATGACGTGTGATATCCCGGATGAGGAGATCATGGGTTTGATTCCGAGAGATTTCATATATTTCCACCAGGTGGACAGGTACAATGACGAAAAGGATACAACGAACCGCAAGTATATCATGAAGTCACTAACAAAGATAAGAGGAGATCGACTGCAGATAAATGGTTTTGATTTTCTACTAATTTTCGTTTTCCTTAATTCACTTGTAGTTTTATTTCTCTCTCTATCATTTGGTACTACACAAGACCTGCATAATGGGTCCATTTGATCACATCTCCAGGCGTAATAAGAAAAAAGGAGAGCACAAAAAACTGAGGACATTTATGAATACGTAATGAAAAAAATGAAAAATTGGTGGAGGAAGGGAAATACTCACACTAATATTATCACCAGAATCACCATCAGACAGTGGCACTGTACCCATACTCTGCCCATTTTTCCGCCACAGGGTGATTTTTTTATCATCTCCAGCACTGGCAACTACTAGATCTGCACGATAAAAAAGACAGTAACATTCAGATACACCACTGGGAATTTTTTCCACACCAACATGAGATATCTTACTACAATGCTTCTTCCAACATTCCTCTAAGCTGTAATAAAAATGTCTGTATCTTCCTCATCGCGACAGATACTTTATCTCTTCTAGCTTCCATCCATCAAGGGAATTGAAACACCTTCCACCAAGATAATTTCTCTAATTTTTGTAAAATTTAAAAATACATTTTCTTTAGAAATACCAGAAAGAAAAACTGTTCAAGAAGAATCAAAACAAAATTCTTCAGGGAATGTGAGCACTACGTTTGTTGAACCAGTGCCAAGTGTATGCAAAAGCCTGTTTAACTTCGTACGTGAAGGCCAAAACAGCCTACTGTGGGCCAATGACATGATACAGTCTTATTGCATGTAAAGTTCAAACCAAACTACAAGCCCCCTCCCCAAGCCCCATGATAAAGAATAGTGATGAAGCAACAGCGTAACTTTCCTTATGAAATTGCAACCACAGAAGATCAGTAACAAAGTTTGATGACTTGAGCAAGCCACAACTTGCATAACTTAACCAGCAAAAACTTCTAGTTTAGAGAATCACAATGTTGCATTTTTACATTAACCTGTAGAGAAAACAACAAAAGTAACCTTCATTGCGATTGAGACACAGAACCATCAGAAGCTACCAATAACCCTTTTTTATCTGAAAGCAAACAAAGAGGCAGTACAGAAGTAATCTTCTTAGTTTTGAGATGCTGAAGCCGAGAACTAGTAAAGAACATCATGAGAGGTAGGATTTACCACACCATCCCCCTCAAAGTTGACCGTAAGTGAAATGATCATAGTAGAGGAGATGCAACATTTTCATTACCAACTTTTACGTAAAAAAAATCAGAGAGCATCTAAATAAAAAAGACGAGAATTTACAAAAGAAGAGAATTTAAGAAGCACAAAGTTCTCATCCTAGTAAACTACGCAAAAATTCCTATTTGCGAGCAATTTCAGCTCCGAAAAACCATTTTCTCCAGATGAAACATAATTTGAACGCTGCTCTGCTAGCATCAAAGGAACTATAAGAAATGCCACTATCGAAACAGTTGGTGGCACGTAAAAATTGGTAAATTAAAGCAGAATCCACCAAAAACAACTTACTAGTATGGTTCCATTTGACGGAGTTAACGTGGGATCCCGAAGTTGGTACGTAGCTGAGGGCACAGGGATCTCCCGAGTCCACCGTCAGGTCGAAAAGCTTCACGGCGTCACCCCCGCAGGTAGCCAGCAACGCTGCGGATGGATCAGCAAGGTTCGTGCCCCCCATCCCTCCCATTCGCTGTCCAACACGCTTTCACCCTCGCCACTCCTCTTCACTCTTCCGAAAGGATCCGACAGTAGTCTGTCCCCGTCTTCCCAGGGAGTCCCCGCCCAACCGCAGGATCAGACTACATTCAGAGACTGGGGAGAAACGATGCCCTAAGTGGCAGCACACAGTTAACAACAAGAAAGAAGAACAAGTTCCAAGCTCTGCTCGAACAATGGGAAGAGTTCCTAACCTTTTACCGTCGCTGCTTCCGGTCCCTCCCCACCGCCAGCGCGAGAGAGCACGTCGGAGCAGCCGGCAAGGCCGAAGGTGACGCCGTTGCCTCTGCGAGAGCAGAGGACTGAACACCGGCGGCGCCGCGCTTTGCGTAGGCACACCGCGGGGCGGGGGAAAATTACAAAAGAATCCAAGAGGCTTTTGTATATGTAAGAAAATAACCTGCTTCTGAACATTAAACTAATTACCCCGATTAGAAAATTATTTTTGTTGGGGCCCCCAGGTGAGTATGCCCAGGAATAGAGAGAGTTGGGTGAATGGGATTTTTCCTGCAATTTCTTTAATCTCAAGTCATGTTTTCTCTTATTTTCCCGCTTTGGGCAGCTAATCAATTGGTAGGAGTCAATGGGAGTTAATGGGAGAGAGAGGGGGAGAGAGAATGAGAGAGAGTGGAGAGACAGAGAAAGGGAGGGAGAGAGAGAGAGAGAGAGATGAGAGAGAGAGAGAGAGAGAGAGAGAGAGAGAGATAGATAGAGGGAGAGGGAGAGAGAGATAGAGGGAGAGGGAGGGAGAGAGGGAGGGAGAGAGAGGGAGGGAGAGAGAGAGAGAGAGAGAGAGAGAGAGAGAGAGAGAGAGAGATAGAGGGAGAGGGAGAGAGAGAGAGAGAGAGAGAGAGAGAGAGAGAGATAGATAGAGGGAGAGGGAGAGAGAGAGAGAGAGAGAGAGAGAGGGAGAGAGAGAGAGAGGAGAGAGAGAGAGAGAGAGGAGAGAGCGAGAGGAGAGCGAGAGGAGAGCGAGAGGAGAGCGAGAGGAGAGAGAGAGAGAGAGAGAGAGAGTAAGAACTTTTAATAGGCTTACGTACTCTTCTCAAAAGAACACTCCTTGGGTTCAACACCAACAACTGTTTACACCATTAACTCTCCTACTACAACGAGCAAAAGGTTCTCGTTAGAACCCTTCTCCCACGCTAGGAACAACACAACACACGATTGGCGCTGAATTGTACCAAAGAAAAGAAGACTATAACACATATTTTAGACGAGTGAATGCTCCATATTCATCTGAGCGTAGAGGAAGTCAACTCTGTGGAAGCTCGATCATAACAAGGCGAAGGTGATCGATCGTCATGAGCATGAAGATTCTTGGGCTCATTTGTAATCCTACCAGCGTGAAAATTCTTTATGCGATCATCATAGATCACGTTGACCGCCGAGTTGGCCTATAAATACCGTTCAACTCCATGTAAATTTACACCACCCCACCAGATGATATATGCTCTGCAGCAGCCATGTTCAGTGGGGGCAGTCGACCGATGGCCCCTGTCGAGCGAGGCAGCTACAGCGATGGCTGACGGGTTTCAGTGCGAGACCGAGAGCTGACGGCCATGAATGATGTCGTCTGGCGCGATCCGTGCGAATGGATGAAAGCGGATGGAATTTTTCGCTTCGGTTATTCATGGAAACACATGGCACAGAGTGGCGGGCACAGTCGGGTTTTCCTTCACAAGCACACGATGAGGATGAGGAGGGCAGCCGGGCAGCCATGTTCATGGCTTGCTGCCAACGCCCGCCGGCACTGTGGTCACGTTCTCGAGTGCTCCTATGCTGAGCCGGGTGCCGCCGCCGGCGTTGGTGTTGGTGTGCGCGCGCGCGGGGCCGTAGAGGACGACGTTGCGGTCGGGCTGGACGATGACGACGTAGCTGCCGAAGCCGATGGCCGTGTTGCTCGCCCATATGGCGCTCCTACTGCCGTCGTATATGACAAAGTTGCCGTCTGTCTGGAGGATGGCGACGCAGTTGATGCCCCTGCCGGCGGTGCCGGTGGCCCACACCGGCCCGCCGTCGTACAGCACGAGGTTGCAGTCGCTCTGCATGACGAGAACGTAGCTGCGGTACCGCAGGAACTGGCCGGGGAAGAGCGACTGGCCGCTGTACAGGATGTTCGTCCCCCCAAAGAACTGAGAAGAGCAGCGCGAGATGAGACCGAGCAAGACGGCTGAGAAGCAGAGGAGGGCCGCGAAGGATTCTCCGCTCGCCATCGCCGCAGGCCTGCTGCGTCCGCCGCCGGCGCGCCCTGCCGGTCTGAGCTCATCGCAGAAGCCCTTCTATTTATAGAGCTCACTGGGCGGACGATCCCTGCAGGCGAGGGATCTCACTTAACCTGTGATGCCGCCCATCCCATTTGCCCGGAGACGACCACAGAAGGTGTCTGGTCGGAGGGATCACCAGACCAAGGGAAACATGCCACTGGGGTCGACGGGAACAGTCAACGGCATTTAGTGAGCTGGTTGACTGAAGCCACCATCGACGGGCTGGCTGATGGAGTGGACCGGGACGTGTGCCGTGGAGGGAACGCCGGAGTCGTCCAACCCGCGACTGATCTGGGGGCCTGGCAGCGATGTCGGCAGAGCTGGCGAGGGGGAGAAATCGCACTGGCTTAGCATTAAACAGTAACATCATTCAAAAATAGGAGTTCTCAAGCAGGCACGAAAACGGAAAATCATTCCATAAATCGCAGTAACACCAAGAACAGCGTTATGCTTCCTCTTGTTTGGATAAGAGCTAATAATTAATACTCCGACCCTTAGTCTCCATGAGAGGAGGCGTTGCAGGGCCCCTCTGGGCCCCCTCCCCGATCTGGAGTACGGTGGGCTGTCACATTGCCATCCTCCATCAAGATTTATAATAAAGATGACACAACATGATTGGCTAGGGCTCCCGGATGACAGGAAATCTTGATCCACCGAGAGCCACCCAGAGTTTGCTTGAGACATTGAGAGAGTGTAGACTAGCATCATCATCATGCCCACTGTAGTTTCACAGTCGAAGACGATTCAGAATTATTTTTATCAGTTCATCTAAGTGCTCAACTATCCACAGATGATGATGTTTTTGCCCATCCCCACCCAGTTTGCCAGAGAAATAAATCACCCACACACCGTTATTATCTTTCTCATTTCTGCAGATTTCTTACATCGATATGTAATGCAAGTAACAATGGGGAAAAGATATAAATCCGTGAAAGGAAAAAGGAAAACAGCAGCATGGGATGAATGAATAATTCAGAAAAGGGCCCCTTATATTTCAATCATTTCAGCTTTTAGAAATCATACATGGAAAAATAACAATTGGGGTACCTCAAAGCTATTATAAGCACGAAAAAGAGTCAACGGTTGGGGCTTTCCTCGAATATCATAGAATGCCACACGGCCATCATTTGTTCCAGCTTTGAGGTGCCCCAATTGTTATTTTCATCGTCTCTAAATGCCAGCGAAGAGAAGGGTGCCTGATGAGGAGTACATGAAGCAGGTCTTTTGTTCCCTGAATCAAGCATGTATAACTTTTTATCCAAGCATGCTTTAGGAAAGTCAGACCTCATATTTGAAGGTGAAAAGTCAGACCTCATCAGCTTTTGGGGGAGAATGTGATTAAAGCCAAGACATGTGTCACAAGTGAAAGCATGCCAATATTTCATTATATGCACATTTCTATTTAGCAAATTAATGCAGGTATTACCCAACAAATCAAAGTTACTCATTCTACCAGGATTGAAACAAAACTTTCTGTAGAATATGAATAAATAATTTCCAGGGGAAAAATGTTCCAAGAATTATGCCCATAAAAACTGCAAAATGACTGAAAATTATTTCAACAGGTTCAACTCTAGTATCAATCTGTGGTTATTGTAACTTATTACGCACAGGGATATTTCAGCAATCTTCTACTGCGTAATCAGAGAAGATGCTGAAGAAAAACGAGTACTCCAGTAGAAGAACAATGAAAGGACTTTGACCCTTTATAAAGCTTTTAAGTCAGGATATTAACCCCTCAAAAAACATTATCTTATCCTTCCAAATATATGCGAACCAATGTCAACGGCGCCTATATTTTAAACAAACGCAACATTTAACACAACCCCATGGCGACATACACGCCTAGAAGAAATAGATGAGTATATTATAAAGCATTTGCAAAGAAAACCATACAACATATGCGCACTTGAACATGGTAGCTGACTCTGTTGTTTTGTGTGACCTCCCTCATGTTTCATGACCTAATCTGGGAAAATAATTGATAAAGCTATTAAAGAACAAGCTTCATCATTTATATATATATATATATATATATATCTTAAAAAAAATGAGACAAGGTCTCCCCCTTTTTTTTTCTAGGAGACTATAGTTATTCTTCGAATGGGTTACGACACGTACAAAAATTACCCTCCAAAACCATAGAATGAGAGCTAGACTTAGACAAGGTAGAAATAAAGCCATCGGAAAATACACCTAAGCTGTGCAAATCTTCATCTAATCCCCAAAATGTGTGCTATCACAGAGTCAAACTTGACATTTGGAGAAAAAATCACATCACCAGCCTTCTCCACTCACCATTCTAATGCGTTGAATCTATCAATGAGATGAAGATGGCAATGGGCAGCTACATTCAGTACACATGAAATATTAATTATGTTATATCGTCACCTCAATAGTCAGCCCAATAGAATAGCGAGAATATGGAAGATCACAAACCTTTGGGCTGCGAGCAGTGGTATGCCACAAATGTGTAGATCCATCATCACCAGCAGTCACCAAAATATGCCAACTAAGTCGTGAACAGTCAAGCAGCCTCAATACCTACTCATCAGACATCAACAGAATTGGAGAAGAAACTAGCAGAATAAGCTGATTATCAGATATATGAAAAGGTCCAGCACTGTTATGTGGATTTCACAAAAACAAAAAATACAAAAAACAAAGCTGTCCATTTGGGTCCTTCAGCTCAGCGGCATGAGCTCCAGATGCAAGGTTGTGAAGAATGATAGCCCCTTTCAAACTAACGAAAGCAAAATACTCATCTTTGCAGTTATACATAACACCAGTAATCGTGTCAGTGTGACCACTCAACCATTTAATGAAGTGTTTCCTCCAGAGCACAGGTATCTCGAACCTTTATGGCTAAAATTGATGGCAGATACAGATTCCTAAAAGTAATTCATTTCACATGGCGTCATTAACTAGGTGCAAAAAAGCATCATGCTGGTGAAATCACATGTGATATGCCTGGATGGGTAGATCATGGGTTTGATTCTGAGAGATTCCATATACTTCCCACAGGTAAACAGATGAAACGACGAAAAAGATACAATGAACCGCAAGCATATCATGCAGGCACTAACAAAGATAAGTGAAGATCGACTGCAGATAAATGGTTTTCATTTTCTACTCATTTTCGGTTTCCTTAACTCCCTTGTAGTTTTATTTCCCTCTCTATTATTTGGTACTACACAAGACCTGCATAATGGACCCATTTGATCACATCTCCAGAAACTCAGGACATTTATAGACACATAATTAAAAAAAATGAAAATTTGGTAGAGGGAAATACTCACACTAATATTATCACCAGCATCGCTATCAGAAAGTGGCACTGTACCCATACTCTTCCCATTTTTCAGCCACAGGTGATTTTTTTTATCTTCTCCAGCATTAGCAACAACTAGATCTGCATGATAAAAAATATAGTAACATTCAGACACCCATTCAGAATTTTTTTTCCATCAACAAGAAATATCTTACTGCAATGCTTCTTCTAACACTCGTCTCATCTATAATAAAAATGTCTGTATCTTCCTCATTGCGAGGAATACTTTCTCTCTTCTGGCTTCCTTCCAGCAAGGGAATCGAAACCCCTTACACCAAGATAATTTATCTAACTTTTGTGAAAGTTGAAAACTCATTTTAGTTATAGATACCAGCAAGGAAAACTGCTGAACAAGAATAAAACCACTTTCCTCAGGGAATGTGAAGCAATGAAATAAGACTGTTTCTTGTGCATGGGCGAACTGTCGGCTGTTTTGGCCTTCATACACAGCAAACCGAGCATTTGCATACACTAGGCACAGGTTCAAAGACTGAGATTGATGCCCAGGCTCCATCTAGGACTTGACAAAGGAGCAAGTGGTGGCTTTCTCCGACGTAATATTCTGCAATTCAGCACCAAACTGAGTGATATGTATCATCTTTTGTCTCTGATCCAGATAAGCTTATTCAGATCAAAGTTAGTCTCTGTTTATCTGGAATAAGACTTTACCACTAATCCAGGTAGCTAATCTGATTGGGATAAATACTGCTTCAAGTAATTTTGATAAACTATTTATCCAATGCAGTCAGGTTTTGACAGCATCAAAATGGCTTCTATCTAAAACAACTATCGACATCAGTTCAAATGGCTTCTAAATGCGCACTAACGTCTTCAAGTCCATAAGAAAAAAACAAAATACTTCAAGTTCAAACCTGTCTCCATCCCCTTGAAAAAAAATATCGGAAGTAACAGCGTAACTTTCTTTATGGAATTACAATCACAGCAGATGAGTAGCAAAATCTGACTATTTGACAAAGTGACAACCTGCCTAACTTAAACCAGTAAGACTTATAGCTTAGAAAATCATACTGTTGCGTTTTTACATTGACCTGACGAAAAAATGACAAAATAACCTTCACTGTGATTGAAATCCAACACAATCAGACACTTCGACGACCTTTTTTGTCTAAAGCAAATGAAGAGGCAGTACAGTAGTAAGCTTCTTAGTCTTGAGATGTTGCAGCTGATAAATAATAAAGAACATCATGAGAGGTAGGATTTACCACACCGTTCCCTTCAAAGTTGGCCGCAAGTGAAATAATCATAGTAGAGGAGACAAAACATTGTCATAACAGGCTTTCGTGAAAGAAAATTCAGAGAGCATCCAAATAAAAAAAAACGAGGATCAACAAAATCTAAAAACTTAAGAAGCACAAAGTTCTCATCCCAGTAAACTACACAAAAATTCCTAGTTGTGAGCAGTTTCAGCCCTGAAAAACCATTTTCTCCTGATGACACGATCTAAAAGCTGCTCTACAAGCATCAAAGAATGAATGTATATAAAATGCCACTAATTAATTATTAATATCAATTCAATTTTTATCTTCTTTAGCAATGTTAAGCAGCTAATCAATCGGTATAAGAGTTATTGGGAGAAGGCAGTCTGAAATGAGGGAGATAGATTTTATAGTACTTCAGTCAACACCAGACCTTCGTCCACTTCTCAAACAGTCCCTCCTTAGATTCTACTATTCAGTACGTGTGAGTATATTAGTTTTTAAGGACCAACAACTGTTTATACCATAAGCGCCTTCAGTCTATGAAAGACTGTTATAGTAGAAGGCTCTAATGATCCTTATGTCACAATACAAACACATCATCGCTCAATTATATCAAAGAACAGAAGACAATTGAACAAATTTTAGAAAAATAACTTAGTTCTGTTGCTTTTGAGATAAATGAAGATTTCAACTTGGGGAAGGCAACTTCGTCGGCTTGTGGAGGCTTGAGTGTAAGGTGAACATTCATTAATGATCAGACTCAAGAACATTTGAATCTCGTCTGGATTTGAATCAGGCATGGAAGAGATAGAGCAGATGATTTGTATGGGCCCTATTTTATTCATTGACTTCCCATGTCCTATGCTTGGGTGAGAAGCCCTACTTTACATAGGGATCAACGATGACGATCATGGTCAGGTTTTAGGCTGAAACCTAGACTTAGACCTAAGTTCAATTCAGCCACAATTAGGTCAAAACATTAAAATCTTGACCTAACTTATGACTTACCCAAATCTAGATGTGTACCTTTCTCCCTATTTATCTCTAAGATAAATGACTTTGAAATATATAAAGTTGACTATTGCCTCAAAGAAATTAGAATTAAGTAAAAAAAATGATTACACATACAATTGTCTTACATTTAAAAGATAAATAATTTAAACCATCTAAAATAAACATAATATGTTCAAAATTTAAACTATTCAGAAAGTTATTCGACCTCAAAATCCGTATCATCTTCTCGAGCCCAACACTTCAAGGTCATGAGAATTGATATTGTTTCAGGGGTTAGACTTCTCTGTTTGAATGAGACAATCTCTTGTCCCACTGAGAAAAGGCGTTTCGAGGGAACACTCGTTGCACAAATTGAGAGGAACTCCTTTGCAAGCACTGCAAGACGTGGATATTTGTGACACCCAATCTTGCACCACCATTCCAGTGAGTCAACATTGTAGCCATCAATACATGGGTCACTTAAATAGTCATCCATTTCAGTCCTAGTAGATTGTTCAACTCTCAATAGGCTCGTCCGCTGACGCTTCATCAATGCAATCATCACTTTAGAACGTTTGGCATTTGCAGATGACATACCCTCAGTAACTGATGCAATCCCATATTGTCTTCCTTGACTCAAAGATGACGGATTAGGTACCGCTTCAAGTAATTGGATTAAGCTTTGAAGAACAAAAGCTTGTTCATCAACATGAATATAATTGATCTTCATTTGTGGGTCCAGCACCATAGCAATAGAAAATATTGACTTTCTTTTCAAGTGGCACTCATATTTTATTAACTTCTCCTTCATCACCTTGTAAATGCTCTTGAGCGTCATCAACTGCTCAATGTTCATTGTTGATCCCCCTGCACTATTGGAAAGATTATTTAGAGTATCAATTGATGAGTCCAACTGATCTAATAGTAGTTGATAAACCCTTAATACAATTGATGCAGTGATGGTCTTTGACTTGGAAAGAACTTCAATAATCTCATGAAAAGACAAGAGTTCATCTGTAAACATCTTCAGGAGTTCCCACTCTTCAGATGCAATTGAATAATTCATTTTAGTTGTGTTAAGATAGTCACTCGCCATCTTGTCCAACACTTCCCTCTTCTCCCAAGCGATTTCCAACATATTGTATGTCGAGTTCCACTTGGTGGGGACATCTTCAACAATCATGTTGTTGTTTGACATGCCCAACTGCTCGCATAAATCTTTATAGTGGTTAATCCTCTGTGGTGATGCTCGAGCTGCAATGATAAGTTGTCGCAGCCTATATAGAATATCTCCAAATGTTCTTCGATTGTTGTGTTGTGATGCATCCACACATTCTTCACTCTCCTCATCATCTGAAGGTGTAATTTGATTACTTAGCTCCTTCAAGCCTTGTTGGACGGCCAAGTTGAGGATGTGGGCTATGCATGGCACGTTGTATTGTTGGTTGAACCTCGAGCCAGTATCATTCAATACTCTTTCTAAAGCTGCAACCATTGTGTTGTTATCACTAGCATTGTCAGTCGTGATCGCACACACCTGTAAATAAGATAAAAAATTAGTGATGTACATCAAAACAGATGAAATGTAAAAGAAGTATTTCTTACCTTATGAGTCAAATTATAATCCTTCAGTACACGAATGAATACATTTGTCAAGTACATATTTGTATGAGAGTCGATCAACTCTACACTAAGAACCCGTTCACGAATGGTCCATGTGTCGTCAATCCAGTGAACTGTGATGCCAAACATTGTAGCACCATTGTTGGTAGTCCAAGTGTCCATTGTAAGAGACACTTTCTCAACCAATTGCAGCAGCTCTCTAAGATTAGTCTTTCCATCCTCAAACCTTTCTAATGATGCTTGTCGTACCGTCATGGCACATGGAAGAGTTATATTGCATTGTGCAAAGTAAGACACAAATTTTTCAAATTGTGGCTCATCTAAAATAGAGAATGGTGTGTCTGTGTGGATAATTAAATCTAAACACTCTTCTATTGTTTGATCTGGATTTCTACCTAAAAATTTACTTTGTGTGCTGGTGCTGCCAAAAAAATTGATGACAGAAGGCTGAGAATTGGAAGACTTAATTTGCCTGTAAACTATGATATGGCACTTTTTTAAGTGTCGCCATAGCTTGATAGTGCTACCAGTCTTATCTCTCTTCAATATCACCTCCTTTGAGGGGGTGCTCTTCTTGCAAATATTACAACAATAATCACCACTAATATTTCGAGTATAATAAATAGATGCTTTCGAAGTTCTTTTACCACTCTTCAAATTTGTATCATTATTATTGCCACAAGTAAGTGTCTGCACATCATTCGATGCAATCTGCAATAAATAGAATGGTTACATTTTTTTAAAACACTAAAACATTTGTGATCAAAAAATTTGAATAAAAGTTAACCAAAAATGTAATAAACCTCGTCATCAATGAGGTCCATTGGTGGCGAGCTGGTCATGCTACTAACAACGGCAACAAGTGAGGTAAAATGATAGCCAGAAGCCGACAGACGTCGATGAAATTCCTGCGAAGCTATCAGCCATTGGATAGATGTCATATTTTAGTTCAACAGAAATTAAGATCCAATCTAGAAAAACCTGAAAAAAATGGTTCACTCAGGGCAGACGGTTTGTTTCGTCAAAGAGTCATGGTACAGAAGAGGAGACGACGTTCGAACCTGAATGGGGAAGAGGGGGGTGATTCCCTGCTTTGTGAGGGAATTCACTAGTCGTTGTGGAAGCTCCCTTGATCCCGATCAGAGCCACTGCTGGAGGGAGGGAGGGAGGGAGGGAGGGAGGAGGGAGGAAGCAGGGGTAAGCAATTGGAGCAAAACCGGAGAAGAAGGAAGGAGGCACAGAGTGAGAGAGAGAGAGAGAGCGAGGGAGATAGCCCAGCGGAGGAAGAAGACACTGACCTTCGAGGGAGAGAACCCAGCCGCGGAGACGCCCGCCCCAGCCTCCGAGGACGTGGAGATCCCCGCGATGGAGGAGGAGCTTGCGGCTGCCACTGAGGAGGAAGCAGTGGCGGAAACCCTGCCACTCAGGAACCCGTTCCAGCAACTGAGGAAGCAGCCGTTGAGACGCCTGCGACGGAGGAGGAACCTGCGGCGGCGGCAGCGGAGGAGCCTGCGGCGGTGGAGGAGGAGGAACCTGCGGCGTAGGAGGAGCCTGTGGCGGCGGAGGATCCCCTTTATGGCTGGGCTCAGTGGGATGGGCTTCGACGGCTAGCTGTGTACTGAGCGATCCGCAAGGCGATTTGGGCCTCAACGGTTCTTTAATATTGGGCCGCACGGGTTATTGGGCTTCATTTTATTAGTCATCTATCAAGCCACCTATTTTTCTGTTTCGGGATATTCGTGCTCGTCTGCCACGCTTACCGGTATCACATTATTGGACCAAGTTTATGGGCCTAATTGGGCTGAACCTTAACAGGCCATGAGTCAGGCCTATTTGGGATGGCTTTCAAGGACTCTTAAGTAATGCCCCCAGCCATTATAAAAATCATATAAAAAATAAAATCCTAATTTTTATAAAGCCTTTTATTTACCTTGATGCCCCATAATTTTTCTCTGCAATATTATCATGCCATTAACGATCTGAACTAATCTTAACCTTATTCTCTCCTTATATTACTAGTAAATTGAGTAACGTTATTAGTTTTAGTTTTAAATAATAATAATCGTAATAATATTAAATATTATTTTAAGTGCGAACAAGTCAAACGGCCCCGAGGCATCGCCCGATGGACCCCACCTCCGCCCTTCCAATCGTTATCAGTCCCATTTATTTCTTAGTTGACCAGAAGGAGAGAGGCGTCGACGAATTCCGTCGTGACTTGACGGAAGCCGTACCGAGGGGCGCGTGGGAATCCCACGCCAACGGATTTTATGGTGGAACCCGACGGTCACATGACACGTGTCTGTCTGGATGAATGCCCCCGCCCAATTTTTAATCCGAAAAAAAAACGTTCGTCCGGCCCTTCCACGCGCCAAGCGTCGAGGCGGCACGCGCGAGGCGTTCTCGCACGCCATCTATTCGAGGAAATGACGACATCGTGACCGAGCAGTTTTAACCGGGAATGTCGACATCTCTCTTGCTTCTCTCTGCAACGCGGCCGCGGGGAGAACGCAGAGATAGAGAGAGAGAGAGAGAGAGAGAGAGAGAGAGAGAGAGAGGAGTGTGGAGACCGAGCGCAATATGTCGCCATCATCCCGGGCCACGCCACCATGCGGCGGCAGCCTTCGGATTTCTTTTTATTTAAATATTTATTAAAGTTATAATATCCTCGGCTGCGGAGGGAGGCGGCAGAGCGCGACGGTGGGAGATCGGTGGATTAGGATGGGCTTGAGAAATATCCACCGTCCGATCGGTGGGTACAAAGAGTGTTGACTGCTGACTAGTGGGCTCCCGCTATAAAATTATGATTAAAAAAAAAAGAGGGAATCGTGTCGTCACAAGTCGAGGATCGTGTCCTCGACACGCGATCAGACTCTCTCTCCCTCTCCTTCCTTTCTCTCTCTATCTCTCTCCCCTTCCCCCTTGTCTGAGCCGCCGTCCTCTGTCCAGAGGGAGGGATTCTGCCCTCGCCGGCGACTGCTGCCGTCGAGAGAGGGCCGGGGAGGACGAAAGATCTGGTGTCGTTCTCTCCGCCATCGAATTGAGGAAACCTTCATCTGCGGGCGATTCTCATCGTTTCTTCACGCGCCGCCTCTTCGTCTCCTGGGGGCTGATCCCCCGCCGCCGCCGCCGTTCGAGACCCGCCGTTTGGTTTCTTTCCTCGCTGTCCGCCCAATCGTGAATTCATCCGGCACTCCTTCCTCTCTCTTCGCCTCCCCCCCTTTCTCTCACGTCCCCCCCGCCCGTCCGCCAATCCCAAGGCGAAGGGAGGAGATGGGCTCGGGTCCGAACACCGCCGGGGGGTGGTTCCTCGATTACGGAGGGCTGGAGGACGAGGTCCAGGGGGCGGATTTCATCTGGCAGACGCACATCGGGGATGATCCCACCCAACCAAGGTAACCAACTCTCCGAAGACTCTCGAATGGTATTTTTTTTCGAGGACGACCCCCGCCTTCACCTGGCCTCCTGGTCTGATCACTCAATTTCTTGAAGGAATCTAAATCCACGATATTTAATTTGGGTTCCTCTGTGGCTCCCCGGATATTTTTTTTTCCCAATTAACGAAATTAAGATCAGGCGTCTACGGAGGTCGCAGGTTGAAGAACGACCCGTCGATTATTTTTCCTATCCCCCTCATCACGCGGCTTTCACCCGCTGATTTTTTTCTCCTTAAATTCTTCCCTTTTTTCGTGAGCTTCTTGCTCCATCCAAGTAGCAGACGATTCGATCGGTTTTCTTTAGCGTCTAAAAAGCGGCTGTTTGATTCCCTTTCCGTTTTGTGTTCTACAGTGTGCTCGGGCTGGATCTCTTGTCCAGAGAAGAGAACAACTTCGATCAGGCTTCCAAGAAGCGGTACGGATCACACGACAAAATATTTGCATACTCTTGATGCATCATCTTTCTTGGAGCTTCTCATTCATTTAGACGTGATTCATGCCCATCCATCATCCCCCTCACCAAGCAGAAGCCCAACCCACCCCAGTGCTTCCCTCGCATCGTCGTCCGCCCGAATCGTGTAGATAGATGGTTACTGCTTTCAATCAATCGATTCCCCCCACCCTGTTTTTTTTTTTTTTTCCTTTCTGTCAGCGCGCTCGCTGATTCAGCCTGGGTTTCCTCTCCGATGATCCTTGCAGAAATCGCGCCGGGTCGCCTGCCAAACCAGGAACCAAGGCCTGCAGGGAGAAGATGCGCAGGGACAAGCTGAACGACAGGCAGATTTCTACCCGAGGATAACCTGTAGATCTTTGAAGCTTCAGCTCGAGATCTTTCTCTCAAATGGATGGTGCCCGATTTCTCTTAATGGAGCAGGTTCTTGGAGCTGTCATACATTCTGGACCCGGGGAGACCTCCGAAGGTCGACAAAGCCGCCATTTTGAGCGACGCCACCCGCCGCCTGGCCCAGCTGCGCCTCGAGGCGGAGAAGCTCAGAGAATCGAACGAGGCTCTGCAGAGTACCATTAAGGTTCTAAAGGTGAGAGAGAGAGAGAGAGAGAGAGAGAGAGAGGAGGGGCCTCTGCGTGCGATTATCTTCTTCCAGTCCGATCGGCTTCGGCTGCTCATATCCATGCCCACTCGGCCGTCTCTCTGTGGTTCGCAGGCGGAGAAGATGGAGCTGCGGGACGAGAAGGTGAAGCTCAAGGCCGAGAAAGACCGGATGGAGCAGGTGCTGAACGACGCCGGCATGCCGCCGCGCCCTCCGCCGTTCGTCCCGCACCACCCTGCGGCGTACGTCGCCTGCACCAAGAACGTGCCTTTCGCGAGCTATCCGCCGCCCTTGGCCATGTGGCAGTGGCTGCCGCCGACGGCCGTGGATACCTCCCAGGATCACGTCTTGAGGCCCCCCGTGGCCTAGTAGCCGCCGCCGCCGCCGCCGCAGCCCAACCTGCTCTGGCAATGCCAGCTTCTTGTTGACGATTAATTGAAAGTAGATCCCTGATGACGTCGGAATGCATGTCCAAGCGGCTTCTGATGTGGATTACAGTGGTGGAGCATCCAGCTGCACCCTTGGAAGCTAGAGAGAGAAAGAGAGAGGAGGGAGAGAGAGAGAGAAATGAAAGACTTGTCTCCTGTCTCGGACCCTCGGTCCTGCCTGGAGGGCTAGACCAGAAAAGTCAGAGCTGGCCAGCTTCAAGAGGGCACCCGGAGGACCGCCCCTGACGGCGTCGAAATGGTCAACCTGATCATCTCTATCCCCGCGTGGGGCGCGTGTGGCTCTGAGATGTTGTCCATTTCCACGTAAGGACACAGTAATTACTCCCGCCTGGCCCTCCAGTCCAGTCTTGGGGTATATTATTTATTCATATTCTTATAAAAGTTATATATAAATATATATATATCTATATATAGATATATACATAGATAGAGAGAGAGAGAGAGAGTGAGTGAGAGAGAGAGAGAGCTTAATAGATAAATTATCGCCGCTCAAAAAATAATTTTTTTAAAGAAATAAGAGGCTGTTCTAGGCGATGCCACCGTGAACACTCACTCCCATGTGTATCCACCGATAGCAATGGCAGTCCAATCAAGACCCAGAATACAACGGCTGAGACTGAAAGGCGCCGCCATGAGAACTCCAGTGAGGTCAACTCCGACGATCTCTAGATATCTGCCAACGGCGGCCCAACCGAGAAGAAGAATCTTCAGGTCCCAAAGCACCGGTCGCCGGCATCCCCCAATCCAGGGATTATGTACCTGAAATTGGTCGCATGATCCCAGGAGCTAAACATTTAGTAGGGAGACGGTTGAAAATTAGGCATAAATTTGAGGTAAAAAAAAGAGATACCCCTTCTCGTTGACATCCGGGTCGATGATTCCAGTGTAAACGTGCACTCTGCCAGGGAAACAGGATAAGCATTTGACTTTTCATTGAAGGTGGAAAGAGAAGAGGAGACCCTGATTACCCAGGAAACTGCTGGCTGAGCTTCTGGAGGGCCGGTGGTGCGGCGACGGCCGATATCTGAGGGAAAAAAAAAAAATACCCATGATCATCAAGCGAGGTAGAGTGAGTTCATGAAGGATTTTCCCCCTTTTTTTTCGCTAAACACGAAAAAGGTTTGTGATTGATTTCCGTACATACTCGCTGGGCCTTGACCTTGATGACAGGGGTTGACTTTATTAAATCAAGCACTTTTATCTAGTTTAAAGGCGGTCCAAGCCCACGTCCCCCTATGATGATCAAATCAAACACAAACGAGGAACACTGACGTCGATGGGCTTACAATCTTTATTTGCTTATTTTCCACCCCGCGGTCCTTCAGCAAGTCCATCGCAGCAACAATCGTGCCACCTGCGGGGTCAACGGTCGTCAACAGCTTCCATCAGAGGAAGTTGAGGAGAAATAGCATGAACTTTGAACAAGGGCCAGACACTAATATCCAGGCCATCAGTGTCCGTTGACCTATGCAATGAGCTGCATCCAGATTGCACCGCTTGCAGGAGATCCGGGCAGAGATGAGACTCAATGAGTCTTGATTTTACCCGGTATTGTATCCATTACTTGATTGAGGATGGTAGTGTTGGCAACAACTCAACGAATTCTAGGCGTCATTCCATACAATTAAATTTAATTCAGCAAGAAAAGTTATCCACGCGTTTGTCGCGAACAGACTCGCATAAAAATTAAAAATAAAATAAAATAAACTGCCCACAGATCAGTCCCATTATTTATTTATCAACGCACGGAGGCAAAGTTAGCAAATGGTTCCGTATAGTTGCCTCTTAATGGAAGTGGGAATAATATCATGGCCTCAAATGATGAATGGATACGACTCCCTATGAATAATTCAAATGAATAAACACATGTACGAGATGGCTCGCATGGGCTCTTGCTGTTCCTAATAGAATGTCAAGGATAGTAAAGTGGCATAATTTTTAGTAGCATGTATTACCATGATGTTCAGGACGATGCTGAAAACAGTTTTATAGAGAAGAGGCGTGAAAAGAGCGATGCAATGTCTTGGTGTGTGGGTTGGGAAATCGAGTGGTCCGTGTTGACCATGATTGGGCGTGAATACCAATATATACAGGAATGGCATGAATGGGCCCACTAGTACCTTGTCTATCAGAAGAAGAAAAAATTCAATTACCTAATTAACCACATAAAAAAAAAAAAAAAACTTGATCGAAGGGCGTGCATACCAGTTGCGAGCATAGGATCCACGATAAGCACTCGGGTACCCTCTGGAAACTTGTTGGGCAAACTGCGAGAGGAAAAAAATGGGCCTTCTTGAACAGAGTCTTCTTGCAAACAAGGAAACACATAGGACTGCGAAAGCGTCCACTGGGTGGGGTTCTTATCTTACTTGTTAAAGTATAACGATGGCAGGAGTGTGCTTTCATTCCTCTGGAATCCTTCATTGGCGGACGGGGAAGAACAATAGGATCAGATAGACGTCAAGGAGAGAAAAAAAAAGGAAGCCCATGCTGTACGACAATGGATAGCATCATTGAAAATGAAAAGATGAAAATTTTACACAATTTAATCAGGAAACTAGCATCAAAATTATTGTTTATGGTAAGAGGTGGGGAATTATCAAAAGGAATTTAAAATAATCTCGCACCTAATGATATAAAAAAAATATAAAATTTTAAAATTGCCGAGACAGGGCATATCACAACACAAGTCGTCAGAAAGATCATCCAGGTTTATTGTCTTCCATTTTTTAAGTTTCCGCAAATTTCAGCAAAACAGAGTTTTCTTCTCACCCAAATGGTATGTCTTTGTTGCCGGCAGTATAGATGATGCGTGCTCTACTAGAGCGAGGCCAGCTCTTAAGATGGAGACAACCTGCGATTTTGAGAGGATGAAGTCAAATGAACTGCCATTGGAGGGACAAAAGCGGCTTCAACACAGAGGACCTCTCCAATTGGTTCTTTGTGAAACTAACGCAAGTAACTGAGACAACTCACCATGTAAAAAAACACAACTCTGAGTAAAACAAAATCTTTTAGAATGTAGCGCAAATATCATGTAAAGACATACAAGGGCAATTGAGATACTCCATACCATCACAGGCTCCCTTGGATCAATGAACTCAACAGAGGCAACACCCATTGGCGATTGAATCTCTCCACTTATTGTAGGCTGCGAGCAATAGTATTATATCTGTTTGTGAACAATTCAGAGAGAGGATGTACTGACAACACATTTAGGGCAAGTCGAGGAAAAAACTGCCACTTCACCAGACTCAGTTGAAAAGACTCGAATCTAAAAAAAATATTTTTTATATTTCTGTAAAAAGTAGTACTATTTTGCAACTGCTAAAATAAAAGTGTAACAATTGGATAGTGTGTAACAATCAACTCACCAGCCAGTCTCTTGATGCTTCATATATTAGTAGCCTTCCTAGTTCTGCCATTGCATTTTCTACATTCAACATGAAAAATGAAAGGCTAGTTATCCATTTGATTGAAGGAATTTGGAGGCTAGTGAAAGAAAGCAAGCAAGCTTGTTAAATAGAAATTGGATCTGAAATGCTATCGAGGATAAGTGGCTGTTTATCATCATTTCTTCGTCCTTTGCAGAAACGTGGATTTGGGATGGGTAACAATGCAATGAGTTTGCAATCTGGGAGTGAAAATTAGGATTTGAACATGGTAGTTGGAAAATATCGACCAAAATTGATCACTGCGAAATTGAGTCAGCGAAAAATAAAAAATAACAAGAGACAAGTGTACTTGTATGAGCACTAAAATAAGAGGGAGATCAACGTAGGATTTGAACCTGATCCACAATCCTAAATTCATCCGATAACTGGAAAGGAAAAATCATATCAGTCAATCCAATGCTTTTGAAAAATGATTTTACATTTCTACACATCTTCTCCTGTTCTTTTGTTTCCATGTTTTTCTTTTTCTGTCCTTAGTAGTTGGGCGCCATACAACAACATACACATGCGCCGATCTTTTCTGCATTTTAAGCCATGGTTCCTGCATCACTCATTATAACGAGGACACGCATGAGATCATTTCCTCGTAAAATTGACAAAATATGTGGAAAGATAAGATTGGGGTGGTTTGACCCATAAATTTGAAATACTATTTCATGTGAGATGGTCTATTTCTGGGATGTTGTAAAGACGTTCTAAAATTTGACCCTCCAGCATCAGAGGTATAAATTATAACTGGTCTCTTCATGAAGATGTAGTACCGGGGTTTCTGGGGATGAGAAATAACTGTACTGACTCATCGGCATGGATTGGTCGACAGGATTGGATGAGTTACACGAGCTCCAAATCACAAACACTAAAATTATTTGAGCGGACTACCACCAAACCTCAACGGATCAAATGTGATCGCACAGTCAACATTCAGATGAACCATTTGACACTAAAATAAAGAGAAAGCAGAGCTCTTGTCAGAATCACAAGTTTCTACAACATATCAGACAAAATTTCTTATCCCATCTGACAAGATGGCATTTGCCACAAGCTCCTCCAACAAATTTAACCAACATGACAGCGAAGACGCGGAAGAACCTTTAGTAGAACAGTGGTTGGCAGGCGAGAAGAGTGAGAATTAAATGGATGTCCACTACTTACTAAAGACGGCACTGGGCGTCTCCTCGTTCCTCAGAACAGAGACCCAGTGCTTGATCAGCGGGTGCGGCGGGACAAACACCTGAAATACAACCAGACACGTGATCAATGGCAGAAGCCCCAAGCGCAAACAAGACACACCAGCAGGGCAAAAGAGGTGACATCTCTCGCGCATTACCAGCATCCGGTCATTCGAGATGGCCGTTGCCATGGCTGGCGCAACGCGGCAGCTGCGCCCCCTCCTCCCCGACGCCACCGCCGCCTGCCCGGGAAAGACGCGGGCGTGAAGTTCGTCAGGTAAGGATTTTAGCGACCAAGGGGTTTTAAGGGAGCGAACGGAGAGAAGAAGATGCATGGACACCTTATTGAGCAGCAATGAGGTGGTGCCGGGAGGAGGCAGGAACGAGGCTCCGACGTGACGCATCCCCGACGAGGGCAGCCGCGCCGCCGCCAAATGCGGCGCCTGCGGCGGGGATTTAATGCTCCACGCCATGAATCTTCCTCAGAAGGGGAGGGAAGGAGAAGCCCCTCCCAGACGACGGGGCGCTTCTACAGACGAGCTCCTCTTATCTCTCTCTCTCTCTCTCTCTCTCTCTCTCCCTCTCACACACTCTCTCTGTCTCTGGGTTCCACGTGGCTTAAGAAAACTGCCTAACCGTTATCATGTTCACGAACAGGCCATTTGAAGATTATTTGGCAAGTAAATTTTTAATTTTTTTGTTTTTATAAAATCTGCTTAAGTTGTATCAGCTGGGTCGGAAGGCCCAGACCAGTAATGGGCCTGATGCACGGCTCGCATTTGGGGCGGACCCTTTCCTCGAACTTTGTCGAGTCCGGCCCACTTACACGCTCTAGGGAAGAAGGTTTTTTTGTGATAACAATGATGTCAAATGCCCAGCAGAATTATCATGCATTAATGCGCAAAACCCTTGTATTTATTATTATTAGAATAAATTTTATACGATTTGATGGCTTCTCATAGCTGTAGATGGCTAACAATGGCTACATAGCATGAACTCATATTTCAAAGATTATTTTCATTTTAATCATAGTAAGATCATATTTTTTTGAGAACACTGAATCTAGAAAATTTGACAATAAATGTCATAAAAAATATTTACTCATGAATCATGTGAAAATGATGAACAACATATTATGATTTATTAAAAAGATATTTTTCAACTTGCCCCCAATGGTCTCAAATTGGAGTTTCAAAATCGCTTCACCTTGTAAAGAAATAAAGAAAATATAAATAGAGGAGAGAGAGTGAGTGGATGAGTGAATGAGAGAGTGAGTAAGAGAGAGAAGAAGAAGACTTCTTGATAAAAAATTATGATTTACAATGTGCTGGGAATATCTTCTCATTGATGTTTCGAAGACCCCTTGAGGATGGAATGGACACACTTAAGGGGGGAGTATGTTTCTGTGAGCATCCATGAAAGGAATGTTTCTCACTAATCTGATGTGGCCCAAGAAATCATATCAAATGAAGATAGATTTTTGATTCAAGTGGAGAAAATTATAGGAAAATATATCAAGAGAGCTGAAGAAGCCTAAATTCAATGCCCAATTTTCTTAAACTTATAGATTTTGACATTTAAAATGTGCCAAAATCACTTTCATTATTCTTTGTTAGAATAATATAATTTCCTGATTTTAAGGAGGTTCTAATAGAACACCTACTCTTTAGAGCTGTTCCAACATAATACCTATTCTTAATAGTTTTAACAAAATATCTATTTTAACATAATTCGTTTTAATTTCAGATATGTTATAACAATATTCATTTTCTTTAGGTAAGTTGAAAAAAATTTATTAATTTTTAGCTTAATTGGTTATCTTTTCAGCCTTTATAAAGGCCTTTCATGTAGGCCTAGAAGGATTGCACCTTTTGATCAATATAATTTAAAGTTCCTTTATTTTCTAAAAGTTTTCTTCTTTGTGGATGGTTTCAACTTCCCTATTGACTTAAGGAGCCACTTCTAATCTTGTGGATTTAAAATTAACCCCTTGTGGATGCAAGTGTTGAAGATCTTTCATTATGTGAACTTAGAGCAAAATATCTTCACATAAGTCATATTTTTGTGGATTTAAGAACAAGATTTCTACTTATCACAAATCAAGCTCCACCAAGTCCTCTAAATCTCTATCAAATCAAAATTTTCACTACATCATAATCCCAATGAATGTTTTTGAGACTAGTCCATGACTTGATCATTTCTCATTGTGTTAGAGTATTTTTTACATGGTCCCCCAATTAAAGGTGATCTATCACTTAAGCCTCTATTTAAGCCAAAAAAAATTACTCCTTGATAATTATTTTTTGATAATATTTTTTATAATCTCTTTTCTAAAAGTGAGAGACATTAGGGTTTACTTTTATATTACCTTCTCACAAACAATGTGAATGTAAATCTCAATATACTCTTACATGAAAAAACAAGTTTTAAATAAGATATAAATGGTGCTAATATAAACTTACCAAATATTTGATGGTGATTAGGAGCTCTTGTAGAAGTGAGCATAAAAAAAAAACTTTGATGTAAAATTTATAATGATATTTTACACAATTTTGCTGCCTAATAGAGTAATCATGGTTTTATTTTACAAATAATAATAAATGAGGTTACAATAGAAGAACACTCAATGGTGTAATGATAATATTACTGCAGATATATTGAAGTATATAATAAAAATATCATTCACATAAATCAAAATGAAGAGTTGTGAGTTGCCTAATAATGATGGAACAAAGATGGATAAAAAAATTAGGCATATTCATCTGTCCTATACATAATGTGACTAATAACAACTAATAGAAGAGGACACGCAATAGTGATTTTGATGACTGAATTGAAGAAATCATTAAAGCAAATACTTAATTTTTTTCATAAACATTTAATTATAAGTCATTACTTGTGCTATTCAATGTATCAATCCCCTTGTGTTTAAGTCAAAAAAATTTATTTTCAACTAACATTGTTCATCTTAAAACATTGGGGCATAAGAGAGTAAAAAATATCAAGTACAACAACTTCAGTAGGCATAATTGCTCACCATATACTATCCTTTGATGCCTAAGTAAAGAAATGATCTCTTTAGAGAAGATGCTTGTAGTGAGATAAAATGACAACATTGTCCTAATAATTTTTGAGAGATAATTTTTAAAGTAATTGTATAAATGTATATAAGGGAATGAGTGAACATTGGTGAAGAGATGAATTCATCTTGAATAAGAGATGTAAATTCTTTAATAAAGAAACATACTTTGTAGTGGCTTCCTTAATAGAGTTAAGTGGGTCAAGAGACAAAGTTGTATTATAAGAAAAAACATCGATGATAATATTGTTTTCAGTAGGTTCTATAGATCAAGAATACTTGATGCGGTTGAAGGTGCCATTGAGGTATGTTAAATAACATCCTTTGACTGATTTTCAAATGAAAATAGATTCATCAAAAATAATATGTTGCAAAATATGAAAGGGCCTAGTAGATAAGGAGAGACAATGGTAGTCCATGTGTTTACTATTGTATCCAATGAAGAGAAAATGCTTATATCCCTGAGCAAATTCGTGTGCATCATATGGTTGAAGGTACGGATAATTTACACCCTAGAAAGTTTTGAGAAATAAATATTCTGGGATTTTGTTAAATAAGTGCTTCAATGGGGATACTAATAATATCATATTCTTGTACGTTAGATAACATTGATGATGAACATTATTTTAGTTGATGTCAAATGTAATGAAAGTGACGGAAAATCAGAGAATTGGGAGCTGGCCGTGTTTCCTTCAGTTTTTGCTTTCCAATTTTCTTGACATGTGTGATTTTAATAGGAAGTCGAAGACTGTTTATAGTGAGTAAGGAAAGTTCACATAACATACTATCGGAAAGGAAACCAACTTGCACATTAACAGGGCCAGGCTCCGGATATATAGTTTTTAATGTTGGCCAGATGTGTGTAATGCTGTGGCTATGCCCACTTACGTGGGGATATTAACAAGTAGGTCATGTCATGGTATTATCGATAAATGGACACATAACCTTTTCTTCCTGCCTGTTTTCCTTCGTTAGCAATGAGTTAATTCTTTTATAAATAGATATCTTGTCTCCCATAGATGAAAATAGGTTTTCGTGTGGCATGTTGGACAATGTTTCCAACTTTATTTTAAAAATAAGTGAAGGATTGTAAATGTGATGTGTGAATCAGTCAAGCATATATGAACCTCACTTCATAGAATAGTGAACGAAATTACACTCTATTTTAACTTATTAATAGTGACATGTGGGATCCCTCATTGACTCTCAATATCTTGAGAGCAATATGGCTAGTGACTTTTATAAATAATTTATCACAAACTACATAGATATACTTATTTGATCATAAATCTGAAGTTAGTAAAGTGCTTCCATAATTTTACTCATTAATTAAAAACTAGCTTGAGAGGATAATAAAAAAACCTAGGTCAATAATATAAAAAATTAATTTAATTATATAATAAACGTATTTTTCAAAAGTATGTAATTATTCATGAATCCTAATGTGTTAACAATATTTATGCTCCTAAGTGACAATTATATATTATAAATAATATACTATATAATTAATGAGTAATAATAAAAATAATATAATATATAATTGTCACTAGATAATAACGAAATTCCAACAATAGTGATTAAAATTAACATAATCGAAGTAAGTGGATCAATAAAGTATTCAAACTCTAAGGAAAAATCATTATTGATGGTCCAAGACCATAAATACTGATAAATAAAAATTCCATTTATTTGTTGAAAAGATAGATTGGTTGGAAAAGTCATAGCTATACTTAGAAGTAAAACACTAGGAAAAGACCACATATGAAAAATGATTTTTGTTGTTGTTGGAATAAGGAGAAGTCCAAACCCTATTGACATACTAATAGGTAGTGGGAGTAAAGGTATTATCAATGCATATTGATATGTATGCTCCATAAGAAAGCAAATTTGAAATTTTATTATTAATTTAATAGTTTATGATTCTCCAACTCTTCTCTTTCAGAAGAAACAAGAAGAAAAGAAATAAATCAGTGAAAAAACTATGAAAACCTCAAATATTTAAATTCTTAATTAATCTGACTTTTCCCATATATTTTTTAAATAATTCAAAAAGTTCCAATTCATTTAATCAAATAATACGACCAAATAACTAGATAAAAAATATTACTTTATCACACTTTTAAGTTCCACATAAGATGACTTCTTTAAGATATATACCAAGTATCAATTTATCTCTCTAGTGTTCCTGACCGCAAAAGAAAGACAAAACAGGGAGCAAGATATAATTCCATGTAGGTATCTTTATCTCTTTTTTTTGTTTTCATTCTATTTTGTATTTATCATGAGACAAATATGACAATATCTAGTTATAGTGACAATTTCTAGTTAATTTAACAATGAGGAGACATGTGAATTGGTCTATTATCTGATGTTTTTGATTGCTCTTAATCCATGAAATAGATTAGGGTATTAATATTTCTTCAGAGATAGGAATACACACATAAGGAGTACATATATATTATATGGTATTTTTTGTATGAGACACAATGATCTTACCAAAATCACCATGACATAAATTCTCATATTAAAAATATCTTTTTATTAAGTTATATTAGTTTTTTTTCCTTTTGATAGCATTCTTTTTATTTTTAATATTTATTTATGATTTATTTAATTTTTTAATACTATATACTAATAACCATTACTTTATTATTATTATTATTTATATTTTTTCATATTATAATATATATTATATTTGAATAATAGAAGTAATAAAAAATTTCAGATTAAATATTAATATTTTGACTTTGGCTGATTTGTAATAATAAATTAGTTGATAGTATAGCTTAGTATAGCTACTATTTTTCTATAACTTCAATTTCTAATTATAAATAATTTATCTTGTTCTCATTCAACTTGTACATGGAATTTTTGACATTAACGAAAAATGATCACATATTAGAACCAGCAAAACCATTTCCATTATAAAATAATATATCATTTTTTGGAGAAAAGAAAACTTAATGGCTATTCAACTCATAAATTGCTTACAAACTACTATCTTATGATTTTAGAGCCTACTAGAGGTTATATCAACTCATGACCATGTGTTCAATTGAAAAATAACTCTGTTCTTAGGATTTTCAAATGTGTGGTATATGTTCATGATTAAGATAAAGCCAAAGAAAAGCTTGATTTACAAGCATTGAAATATTTTTTAACTAGACATTCAAATACAAAGAAATGATATAAATTTTTTTTATGTATTATTAAAAAAATATTTTGTTTCAATTGATGTAATCCTTAGTTAATAATAAATATTTTGAATTACACTTTCTTTAGTATTAATAATAATTCCCTATAAAGGAAAAATTGCTAAAAATGGTAGTGGAGAATAAGAAGTTGGAAACTTATATTACTAAATGCCATCTTAGAGGAACCTCTACTCAACACACCTTTCCATAGTATCGAGAATATTCAAGAAACACTCAATCAGTCATCTAATACTAAAGAAAACTCTATATGATTTACCATAGCTTTTAGAAAAGAAAAGGAAAAATATTCTAGGAATCTAAGTTATCATATTTTTCAATTTATATCATTAAAATATATCTTTATATAGAGTATTTCTCACTTCTATCAATACTATATTTATTTCATCAAATGTCTCTAAGAAATTATCTTATGAACACAAGAAACAAATTATGAATGAGGAGATGAAGATTAGATAAGAATTAAATGGGACAATTTATCAACTTACCAAAAGGAAAGAAAATAGTTGGATGTAAACATGTATATAATAAATTAAAAATCTAACAAAATAAGAGAAAGATATAAAGGTAGATTGGTAGCTAAGGGTTATACCCAAACTTATCAGAAAAATTATTTCGGAACATTTGCCCTAGTTACAAAGATGGATATTATTAAGATTTTATTTTTCAACATCTAATTATGGTTGGGATCCACAACAGTTTGAATTTAAAAAATGTTGTGCTAATGGAGAATATGATAAATAAATTTGTATCGATGTCCACCAAAGATATGAAATCAGCTAAAAAAATAATGCAATGTATATGTTAAAGAAAACTCTATTTGGGCCCAAGCAATCACCAAGAGTTTGGTTTGCATGATTCATACAGGTGATGCAAGAAATCAACTATATATTTAACTATAGAAACCATATCATATTTATTAGAAATTCACCTTTAGGGACAACTATGGCCCTATTAGTCTATGTAGAATGGCAAAATAGAAATAGGAAATGATGAGAAGAAAAAATAATATTTAAGTCTTCATAAAATCATTAAATTAATAAACTAAAATTTTGAAATATTTATTAGTTATTAAATTAGCACACTTGAAACAAAGGGATATTTACCTTTGATTTAAAGTATATCATTGACCTCATAAAGGGTAACATAAAATTAGAGTCTAAATCCATTATTTCCCTTATAGATCCTAGCCATAGACTCAATAATACAAAGCAAAAGGGTCCTTTAATAAAATAAGAAACTTGTGGGAAGATCAGTGAACACGTGGGAGTCAAGGAGAGGGGGAGAAGGTGAAAGAGTGCAAGGAGAAGAAGGTGGAGAAGAGAGGGTGGATGTGAGGCAAATGGCCCCCACGACAACTCCTACCGGGAGCATGTTGTCCTCTCGAAAAACCCTACTGAGGCGCTAGGGAAAATGTTGATCAAACAAAGAAATACTTCCAAAGATGATCCAAATCTACAGGTTTTGAAGCCTATTTACAGATTGGAGAAGAAGAAAAGAGAAAAATGAGCTAATTTTTAATAATAAATGAAAATTCTGGCGAATGGTCGCTTGCCGTAGCATCGCAACCGGCGAGATGTCTCCGGGGATGGTTGCATCATTCCGTTCAGAAGGGAATCATCGGTTGACTTCTCTTCGTTCAGAGGAGAGGAGAGAGGAGAGAGAGGCCACTACAGTCGCATCGCTTCCCTCGGGGCAGGTGCGTCGCTTGACGAACGGCCTTCCGTCTTCGCCGCATCGCTGCCGGAAGTCGCCGGTGCTTCATCATATCTACATGTACGTTATACAGTGCGCTCCATTTTCTTGAAGCCCAGTTTCTGTCTAGAAACATGGCCAGTAGCAAGGAGATAAGCTAGTCATCAATCCGCTAGAGAACCCTAGGGTTATCCACATCTTCATTTCTCTTTACTGTCGGTGATCGGGATACGGTCTATTAGCATGTCGTGTTGTTTCGGCACGATCAAGTGTGGCCCTCAATTATTGGTTATGGATAGAAGAGCTCGACTAGATTGCAGAGTTTCCGTTGTCAAAAAGCACTATATTATTTAGTTGTGTGGTTATTCAACTAAATAAACGCCATTTATAGGATAAGAGTGGCGTTGTGAAACTGACAGGTTTTATAGAATTTCCTCGTCTGTCCATGGGATCATGTTCACTCTGACCGCTCACTAATCTTGAACAACAGGATGTCGTGTTCATCAAGGAGCACGAAGCCAGGCGGAAATGTGTAGGAATCTTCTTTACTTGTTTCGCGGAAATCCCTCTCGCTCTTATATTATTATTTTTCTTAGGTCTTGTGCAAGAGGAGTGCTCATAAAGAAACCCCGGCTGACTAAGCTTAGTCTTTTCTCGATTTTGACCATTAAAACCATGTCTCGTAGTAAACATAGCCATTTTCTTACCTAGAGCAGTCGCAGACTCTGATAAGAACAGACTTTCATCAACCCTTGTCCTATCTTCCCCAGCAGCGGCTATGCATACTCTATCGTAGCCACCTTCAGCACTTTCCATCAGCCAGCCACTCACGGATACTCTAAAAATATTTTTTGACATCAAATCTTATCTTTTTTTCCGAAACTTCCTGTAGATTGATACCTCAAGGGGAATCAAGCTGACGATACCTGCATTTAGTTTCCGGTCATACCCGAGTCAAGAAATACTCATGTCTGGAAAGCCTAATAGACACTAGTACGCATAATTGGCGGATCCAGATCCAGATCCAATTGTGGAAGGAATTTTGATCCCAAATTTTGTCGATATCCAAGCCACCATCATCACCCTCTTTGACGGGACTATCCTCCTCGCCTTCACTATTCTCTTAAGGTAAATGAGCAAGGGACTTAGGCTTTGCATCTGATGCAATAGGATACCGAAACAGTATCACATAAGACTCATTAATCTTTTTCTGCACGCGTAAGATATGGTGTCAATTTATTAGATTTGTCGCGTATTCTTTACTCGTGCCACATGGCGCGCCAATGGGCCCCAACCACATCCAAAATCTTCAATAATATAAAAATAATATAGTTCTTTCACTTAACATATGTTTCATAATGTTTTACATTAACGTGTAGAAATGATACATTTACACAGCTGACGTTCTGCAAGAAACCTATTTTCATATTTTTCCATGTTACCCTCAAAAGTCCATAATTTAAAGCTGACTTAGGAGCGTCCATGAGTCACGCCCTCTGACCAAGTCATTATTTAAAGAGAAATACAGAAAGACAGAGAAATCAATGTAATCAATATTTTTGAGATAAAAAATCGAATGTATATGTTTTTCTGTAGTTAAATTCAAATAGAATGGCACCTCTATTCTAGTAATAGGAATATAAATTTCCGGTATGTATAGTATTGTTTTATTTGCTTTAGAAACAATTGAATTTAAATCGTAAGAAAATAGAAAAGAATATAGATCAATTGATTTATGCATGAAAAGAGGAGAGAGGAGAGAGAGGGGGCCAGTGGGAGATTTTGAGGATGAATGGAGATCGACAAGATAAGGGCAGCTCGTCGATAGCTACATTACCCATAATAGAAGACCGTGAACACGTACTCAGTTTTTCGGCGTTTATTATGGTCGATTACATCTAGTAGCAAGCCATTGAGATTCTCCCCTCATATAGGAGACTATGCCTTGTTGGTGGCGAGGTCGATCTTCTGGCCCAGGCCCAGCTCCCTTCCAGGAACCGATGCCGGCGCCGATGTGTCATCCTTGACGACCGCGAGGGCGCCCGATATCGTGATCCCGGCCCCGTATGCGTTGCTGCCAGAACCCCAGATGGAGCCGCCGTAGATGACGACGTTCCGGTCGCGCTGCAGGATGAGTACGTAGTTGCCGTCTCCCCGGTTGGTGCCGCTCGCCCAGACGGCGTTGTTGTTTCCATCGTACACGACGAAGTTGCCGTCCTTCTGCATCGCCGCCCGGCAGTTGCTTCCCCGGCCACCAGTGTTGGTGGCCCACACGGGGCGGCCTGAGTCGTAAAGTACCAGGTTGCAGTCACTCTGCATGGTGAGATAGTAGCTACCGTAGGTCAGCGACTGGCCGGTGTAGAGGCTGCTGTCGCTATACAGGATGCTATCTGCAGCGCAGAGCGACGAGAGGAGACACAGGAGTGCGGGGGCGAGCAGTAAGAAGCAGAAGGCCCGTGATGCCATCTCTGGTCTCCGATGTGGGTTACGCGCTGGTCTGATTTTGGGCATGGTACACAGATCGACGGTCTGTCGAATTTATAGAAGGCATTGTTGATGAGTCTAGATAAGATACGTAGATACTTTCAATGGCGTGTGGTCGATCTGATGCCGCATGGCATCTTCTCTCTTAACGCTTATCCTCCTCTTCTTCTCTGTCTGTTTTCCTTACGTGTATCCCGTAACAGATGTTGAGTTTGTCCGTAGGGCTCACGTCACCCTGGCCGTCCCTGTATCCTCTGTCTGTATGCCTGTTTGTCTATCTGTCAGTCTGCCTCTCTCTCTCTCTCTCTCTATTCTATCTCTAGAATAGAATAGAGAGAGAGAGAAAGGAGAAAGAAAAAGAATCTTGTATATATCATCTATCTTCGTTTACTTTTGTATTTATACAAAACTATAGAAACCTTGTTCCCGTAGGACAGTTATAACCGTCTTATGGTGAACCAATACTTAGACTAGTGATAAAGTGATCCGTATGTTATTTGGCTTTTGTTGATTCTTCAACACTCCCCCACAAGTGAAATGTCGATAGGACGTTGAGCTTGGACCAAAGAAGGAGGAACTGATGCTTAGGTAGGGCCTTGGTCAGGAGATTTGCAATTTGATCTTGGCTGAGACTATACAAACATGTAATCGTTGTGCAGCTACTTGTTCCCAAACGAAGTGAAAGTCAACTTCTACGTGTTTCATCCGTACATGAAACACTGGATTGACTGAGAGGTAAGTTGCTCCGATATTGTCACACCATAGTATAGGAGGGGGAAGTGAGATGTGCAGCTCACGGAGTAGTGAGTTAATCCATATTAACTTCGAATAGGCATTTGCAATAGCCTTGTACTTTGCCTCTATGCTGAATCTTGCCACTGTAGGTTGTTTTTTAGAACTCCAAGAGATTAAATTGCAGCCAAGATAGATGAGAAAGCCACTAGTTGAATGCCAATTTGATGAATCTCCAGCCCAGCCTGCATCACTGTACATTGTCAAAGAGAGATCGGGATGGCGTTTAAGATAAAGACCATAGTCAATAGTCCCTTTCAAGTATCGTAGGAGGTGCTTGAGCCGAGTCCAATCCATAGCTTATGGTGAATGCATTGCTTAACAAGTTTAGTTGATTGCAAATGAAATGTCCAATCGAGTTAAATTTAGGTACTATAATGTACCAACCACGCTCCGGTAGATAGTAAGATCATCACATGAATATGATCTTGAACCAGAGGTGCTCATTAAACAAGGAGTAGTCAGAGGTTTGCATTCCCCCATATGCAATTTTTTTAGCAAGGAGGCTGTATAATGTGACTGAGTGAGAATATACTCATCCTTGTATGGCCGAAATTCAACTCCAAGAAAATGAGAAGCATGATCAAGATCTCGAAAAGTGAATTGTGAGTTGAAGGATTTCACAAGCTGATCAATTTGAGTTGATAATGGTTCAAGAATTAAAATGTCATCCACATAGATAAGTATGTAAATTGGCCTTGAATTAAGAAAGAACAATGAAGTGTCTATTTTGGAACCAGTGAATCCAAGGTGGATGAGTTGACTGGTCAGCTTATGAAATCACTCACGCGGTGCTTGCTTCAGCCCATACAGAGACTTCCGAAGTTGGCATATATGATTTGGGAAAGTTGGATGCTTGAAGCCCTGCGGCTGTTCCATATAGATGAGTTCCTTCAAGTCACCATGAAGGAATGCATTTGAAATATCAAGTTGTCGAATGTGCCAACTTTTGCTGATGGCTAGTGACAATAAGAGCCGAATTATAGTGACCTTAATCACAGGGCTGAA
The DNA here is from genome assembly GCA_024713555.1 of Spirodela polyrhiza. Taxonomy (NCBI): domain Eukaryota; kingdom Viridiplantae; phylum Streptophyta; class Magnoliopsida; order Alismatales; family Araceae; genus Spirodela; species Spirodela polyrhiza. The sequence continues at coordinate 7,561,006 of CM046536.1, read as the reverse complement.
TGTTTCATGATAATCAATGTCCCCCTTTTGATGAAATCCCTTAGCAACTAATTGAGCTTTGAATTGGTCAACTTTGCCATTAGGTTACAATTTAGTTTTGTATACCCATTTGCATCCGATGACAGGCCGATTCGCGGGACGAGGCACTAGTCTCTAAGTATGATTTCGAAGAAGTGCATGATATTCATCCTTCATAGGTTGAACCCAATGAGGCTGTTGTGAGGTATAGGAGAAGGTGGAAGGTTCAATTGAGGTATTGAGAGTGCAGATAAACATTTGGGAAGAGGATATGTAGTGGGTTTATCACTATTGATGTGGTCAATGGCTTGAATAATTTCAAAAAGTGGTTTAGTTCGAGTGTGTGATGGGGAGGTATAGTGATCTCGATTGAAGGGTGATAGAGGATTAGTGGAGGGAATATGGCCAAGTGGTGAGGTGAGTATTGGGCTGTTAGATTTAAGAGAGTGAAGATCATCATCATGGTGGGGTGATGACGAGGTATGTACAAAATCAGTCTCTGAGACAGAGGAGATGGATGTGTTTTCTGGTACAAAGGAAGTGTGTGGAGAGGCTATGGCATAAGGATTAGGTGAGTAAATGGTAGGTTCAAATGGGTACTGTCCAAGTATGCCTCGATCTGATTGGGTATCTGCCGCAGGTAATTTGTTTCCATTGTCTACAAAAGGGTAGCAATTCTCAATGAAAATCATATCTCGAGATATATAGATCTAACTAGATGTCATAGAGAGACATTTATAACCATGATGAAAGGTACTGTAGCCAATAAAGACACATCTCTCTAACTGAGAGGTTAGTTTGGTGGCTGCATAACAACGAAGGTGTGGATAACAAGCACGACTGAAATTTTGAAAGAAATTATAATATGGCCTCTGATTGCAGAGTAGAGTATAAGGGAATTTATACTGTAAGAGAGGAGTTAGCAAATGATTAATCAAATAGATTGTTATACAAACAACCTCATCCCAAAATTTGGGAGGCATTGAGGCTTGCTTGAGTAGAGAGAGAGCGGTTTCGATCACATGCCTATGCTTCCTTTCCACTGTGTCATTTTGCACAGGTGTGTGTGGGTAGGACAGCCGATGAATTATGCCATGGTCCTTGAGATATTTGCTTACTAACTGAAATTTTCTCCCCCAATCTGATTGAAAACTTTGAATTTTTAGATTAAACTGTCTCTCCACTCTTTAATGAAAGTACACAAAGGTCTCAAGAACGTCACTCTTGAATTTAAGAGGATATAGCCATGTATACCTAGTAAAGTCATCGATAAATAAAACATAATATTTATTGCCGAGGTGTGAAGTCATGGGTGACGGACCCCAAAGATTAGAATGGATCAATTCAAGAGGACTACTTGATGAATTAGTTGACTTTGCAAAGGGCAACCTATGTGATTTAGATGACAAACATACTTCACAAGTAAAATTTTTATTGAAAGCTAGAGTGAGAAGTCCATGAGTAGTAATTATATGATGAAGCAATTTAAAATTTGGATGACCTACTTATTGATGCTATAGCTCCATTGTCACTTTCTCCGCAAGATATGCCATGGGATTATTAGATCAACTGAGTAGGTAGAGTCCATCTTTAATTGTGCCCTTGAGCTCTGGTCTCCTAATGCCCTCTTCCTTTATGATGTAGTGATCAACATGAAATTTCACATACACATCATTATCATTGGTGAGGCGATATATAGAAAGCAAATTTTTCTTGATCATCGAGACATGAAGGATATGATTGAGCTTTAAAGGATAGGATCTCGAAATTAAGAAAGAGGATCTAGTGGAGTGGATATATAGACTTAAGCCATTGCCAACATGAAGCTGCTCATTTTCTTGGTAGAGTGTTAGATTCATGAGTGTTTGTGGGTCATTTGTCACATGGTGAGTCGTACCATTGTCTGGATACTAGACTAAATTGTTTGGTGGGGTTGTGAGTGCTGACATAGTTAGATTGTATGCTTGTGGAATCGGTTGTGCAGTGGCTAAATTTTGCCATCCATAGAAGCTCCTATTGAATCTTTCACGACAATCTTGGGCCTTATGCCCAAATTGTCCACAGATTTGATAGCGTGGCGTATACCTCCCACCATTTTAGCCTCTCCAGTGGCCATTTTGGCCTCTCCAGTGGCCATTTTGTCCACCATTTCTAACTCTGCCACAGTCAGATATGACAGTCTGTGTCTGATTTGCAGCTGGTGGAAAATCCGAACTTACAGAATCTCTATTCAAATTTGTAAAATTTAGTAGTTCATCATAAAAGTAAATATGTGAGATGACATCTTCGAATGATAGATTATGTAGGTTGGAGGTAATCCCTGCAGTAAATGCCATATAATTTGGATTGAGTCCTTTATGAAGTGCAAAAATAGACACACTTTCTTGAACTGAATGACCGACTGTTGCAAGCTCATCACATGTTTGCCTAATATCTTACAAATAGTCAGCGACAGAACGTGTACCTTTTGAGGAATTGTGGAGCCGAGTATGTAGATGCATAATCCAAGATGGATTTACGGAGGAACATTGCTTGTTAAGTGCTTCCTATGCTTCCTTTGTGGTTGTCTTGCCAACAACATACGGGATCACACTCTTAGAAAGTGACGAAACAATGAGAGATAGGACTTGCTGATCTTACTTCCACCATGTTGAATACATAGGGTTTACGATGAATTCACTGGCCAAGGTTGTTTCAATCAAAATCGGCGGATTTTGAGAAAGAATGTGAGCTAGATCATTACAATTCAACATAGGAAGAAGCTACATCTTTCAGAGGAGAAAGTTCTCCCGAGTGAGCTTAATCGGGATGTGCAGACCAATTATACTTAGAATGGTTGATTGCGTGAAGGAGAGTGCTTGATTGTCTCTGTGTCTTGCGATCTCTGTTGATGATGTAGAAGTTGCCATGAATCAAGAAGTTGAGCCTGCTAGTGGCTCTGATACCATGAAGAGAAAAATAGAAGAAAAGGCAAGAAGATAGAGAAAGGAGAAAGAAAAGGAATCTTGTATATATCATCTATCTTTGTTTACATCTATATTTATACAAAACCATCAAAACCTTGTTCTCGTAGGACAGTTATAACCGTCTTATGGTGAACCGATACTTAGACCAATGATAAAGTGAGCTGTATGTTATTTGGCCTTTGCTGATTCTTCAACATATATATGTATGTACGTGTGTATCATACTCCTCACCCCACCCCTCTACCTGTCCCCCAACCTCCTCTCTCCTCTCTCTCTTGCCACATGTTCGCGAAGCGAATGACCTACGATGATCCTCCACATTGTAGGACTCCTTGGGCCATGCCCCCCTCTCTCTCACGTGCGCGGGAGGTATACGTTCTCGAAGGGAACACTCTACGCTGGTCCTCCACAGTATAAACAATCAAGGCCATCATTTATCTTTTTTGATGAACATTTTTAATTATTTGATACCTCCAACTGATTTATGTTACTAAATATATTACTCCTTGTATTGGTTACTCAAATACGGCCACTATTAACGATTTGTAATACTCCATTTTATGATTGATAAAATAAATTAAAGAAGATTAAACGAGGTCAAAGTCATGCATCGGCCGTCAACTCTGGGAGATACCTTGGATGAGAGGCCAGCAGCTGAGGTGAGAGGCTCCAAACTCCTCTTCTTCCCTCATATTCCATTCATATGCTTCCCCTCATCATCCATTTCTCCAGTCTATCCTTTTGAGGACCCTCCGTCTTCCTCTCTAGCCTCTTTCCTGACCTTCTCAAATCCGTCTGGCCCATCGACTGCACCACCCGCGTCCGTGTGTCCGCCATGGTCCCTTTCAATGTGCACGCCGTGTACGTCTCCTCGCTAACCTCGTTTGCACCATCGCCCTATGTGCACACCCGTTCATGAGCCACGTGCCGCGCTTGCAATCGCTCGCTTCTTCGCCCACACTGATCTACCCACTACCAGCCGCTCAAATTAAACTGCGCCATTGGCCCATTCTCTCATCCACGAACACAGTCGACGTTAGTGGACCAGTTTGTACAGCCTAAGGGCCAGTGACAGCCAGTCCATGAACTAGACGTGGACGCCCAACTTATGTGGTTTGAAATATGCTGCGCCATTCCCTTCAGGTTAGTTAAATGTTCCTATCTTCATATTATTTTCTTTCATTAAATTGCTTCGCCCGCATGTTTTTAAACAACATTTCAAAAAACAAAAACAAAAAATCAGACAGAGAATGAGCTGCTCATGATGCCAACTTTCTGTTGGTTCAACAAAGCATGGCTAGCTCTACGATAATTGAAATCCATCACCCACCTCTCCGCCCAATCTTGCCTATTCTTCTCAAAACATTGACTTAGTGTATATTAGACTGCCTCACTTGACTGAAGTCATGTGTACTGTCATGTACAAGTACCTCATATTGAATGAAACGAAGGGTTTCTGCTCATTCAGTTCCATATGCAACCTTTCCCTCTTCTCATAGAGTAGGTGCTAAGAATTGAGAGTCTGCCTCCTATCGTAAGACATCAACTATACATGATCAACATAATACGGTATCAGAGCAGGTTTGTTCTTGCTGTTTCTACTACTATGTGACGTGATATCTCTCGTCACTTGTGAGCATTTTAGAAAAGATCTACGATTTCTTTCACTCATCTTGATTTCTTACTTCACGACTCACAAGATTCATCCTCAATGAGACATATCGGTGTGTCCTTCTATCATATTATGGCATCAAAAACTATAAAGACCTCGAACAAAATTGATGTAGAGGATCTGTTGAGTCCTTATTTCTTACATCATTCAAACTGCCTAGGATTAATATTGGTTTCTCAACAACTAATTGGAGAAAATTATGCATTGTGGTCTTGAGCTATGATAATCACACTCTCCATAAAAAAAAGATAGGATTTATTGATGGATCTATTTCAAGACCAACAAACTATAATTCTATGTCACTCTTAGCTTGGGGCAGAAACAACAGCATAGTCATCTCTTGGATATTAAACTATGTCTCTCATAAAATATCAGCATCTCATATATACATGTTCAGTGTATGGCATATGAAAAGATCTTAGAGATAGGTACCATCAGAACAATGGTCTTATAATGATTCAATTACAATATGATATGATGAACCTAAGGGAAATTCAAGCTTTAGTAGCAATATAATTTATCAAATTGAAAACCATATGAGATGAATTGAATAATTCTCCATCAGCATGTTCTTTTGGAGCAAATGAATAAAATCATGTGATGATTTTCTTGATGTGCTTGAATTATTCTTTCTCTCAATTTAAATCCCAAATTTTACTCATTGATTTATTACCACATATATCTAAGATTTTCTCACTTATGTCTCAAGAGGAGCATCATTGACAAGTTAATGTTCAACATGGGGTGAGAACTTCCAATAACATGGCATTTGTTGCATTAAGAAATTCCAAGCCTTCAATGAATCTCAAAACACAACAAGGATGTAAAAATGAATTATTCTACATACACTACAACTACCAAGGGCACAATGTTGACAGATGCTACAAGTTACATGATTATCCTCCATGTTTAAAGCCAAATATCATGAAGTCAACACCAATCAAGTCTCCTCAAGTTCAGGTTCTACTCAACAACAAGATGTTGGGAACATTGACAATCTACTAAAAAAATTAACCAATACTCAAAATCAATTGATGTCTATGTTAGCAATTCATTTAGTAGCATTTACAAGTACTTGTTTCAATCTAACTATAGAAGATAAAAAAGAAAACCACCATGATATGTGCTGCAGTTCATTGGTCTTCTTGTATGAAAAAGAAAATCAAGTGAAGAGATAAATACTAAGTAGGATTCATTTCATTTGGATATTTAGTTTTCATAAAATTTCAGAAAATTATCAGATAGCATCTAGGAATATTTTTGATTCTTGAAATAGTGGTATATATCGTAGCAAGATATTAGAGTGAATATCAACCTATGAAAACCATAAACAAGTTGTAAAATCAAGTAGAACTTCTAGTAACAATTTCAGAAACAATCTCGTGCCCCGACCATTACCCATTGCCAAAGTTGGCCCAATTTCTACTCCTATGAACATCAAATAATAGAGACTAACTCTCTTCATCAAATATGTATGGCCAACACAATCATATAGTAAGATATTGAAAAATCACTTGGGTTTGATGCATCTACATGCAATTAGGAACTTAGAAGTTAATTGCTTCTCTCCAACTCAAGATGAAACAGTAGTATTTCAACAAAAGCCTATTTTCCAAAAATTAATCATACAATATATCGGAGTGCATGTTACTCGCTAATCACTTTGGAAGCTGTCATGGCCTGAAAAAACCCAAACTATAAGTGCTAGTATTTGATTATGAGATTCATCTAGTGTTGTTTTCTTTCAAAAGTACTTCTAAGATTCTACAAACAAATGTGAAAGGGGCAATTTGAACATTGCAATTTGAAGCCTCTTCTCTTCCATTGTAAGGTTCTTTTTTTCTTCCTCTCTTCACTACTAAGTTATCATTTTTTTCATGGCCATTTCATCCTTTTCATTGGAGTTTCTTTGATCTTCCCTCACATCCTGCAAAATTAGATGCTTGGAATATGTATGTCTATAGAAGACTAATGTAGGGGAAGTGGGTGAGGTGTTGAAAAAAACATTGTCTTTCATTTATGCATATTGTGGAGGCAGTGGTAGTACTTGCTCCTTGTAGGGTCATTTAAGTAGTTTCCGATTGAGATATTTACAAAAAACCATCAAAATAATATTCTTGAACATAATATGAAGGCCACATATTAACAAAAACCATTGTCTCTACATCTTATATCCATCATTATGCATGCCTTTAGTCACTAATAGAAAGAAATAATGATTTATGAAAGAGTCTCGTGATTAGAATGAGGATTCAATGTCAGACCTCTTTTCTGACATTAAAATACTTTAACGAAGCTAGCTGCATTCCTTGAATCAAATGAATCGAGAAGGCCTGCCATAGATGCTCTTAGTCTGAAGGTTACAAAAGATATCAGTTGAAGGGACATTGGAAGCCATAACCTCCAATAGACACCTATATGCTTACACATTTGGTTTAATATATAGGATCAAACTAAAACTTGGAAAACAAACATATTCCCAAATATGACTAACATATTGAAAAATAAAGAGAGAGAGCTCCAAAGATCCTCAAAGACGTTAAAACTTTCCATCGTGTTTATTTAAAATATGAAAGTTTGTGGTAATAGTAGATGCAACATTTCCCATTTTCATTTGTATGTTGTCTTTTTTTTATGGGCATAAAAGGCCAGACAAAATATTAGCAATAACCAACAAGTTAATCTCAGCATTTTCATGACTACCTAAATAGAGGACGTTGTAAAATATGCACTCATTTGAGGATATAAGTGAGGTAAGAGGGGCTCAAGCAATCCCTTAATGAGCTCATTCACTAGGGTCAAACTAGAAGCAACAATGTTGTCCTTTTGTGGAATAAGCAAGCCATATTGTATCCTAGTTCTCAAAGTCCTAATAGTAATCCATCTTAAATGAAAATATTATGTGAAAAATCTCTAAAAGAACTAATTATCTTAATTTCTATAAAAAAATAATACCTTAAATGATCGACATTTCTAGATATATATAATAGCAGCTCCTCTGAGCATTTTTACCTAATTACTATAACTTTAGGGTCATCATTCTCTGGAAAAGGGATCAATTTGCAAAGAACTTAGAAAATTAAAAACTACAATGGTGAATACACAAATATTTATAAAAATATAGAGAAGTATGAACTGAGCATATCATGCCCAATGACCAGAAAGAATCCACAACAATCTGGTGGAAGTAATTACTCAAGTGCTTCTATTGAAGAGGCACTACACTAGCACTAAAGAATTATATTAGCAGGCTATCAAGACAAATGAATAAAGAACCTACAAAAACATTGGTTGATCGTTTTATAGTAGACAACAATAATCATAAAAATACTAAATGATTATCTGAGGTCGACATCACTCTTGTGAAAGATTGGTAAAAGTTGTTGCTCAACCTATGAAAAGTGAGTACCAAGTAATTAATTGCCTAATTTGTGGCTTATCATTCATCAAGATTGTTGTAAATATTAACCAAGGAGCTGACGAGAGATAAAGAATCTATGAAAGAGAAGAGAGTGTCATAAAGAAAATAAAGAAAAGGGTAGAGTCACTTTATTGCTGCCATTTCCCTTCTTTCACTACAGAACTCGTTCCCCTCCTTCCACCTTCCCTCCACTTGAAGGCTTCCAATGCAGTTGCAGAGAGAGAGAGAGAGTTCCTAGGTAGCTCAATGATGACCCTTCTGAGAAGGATTTTGATGTATCATGTCATATGGAGTAAATTAAAATAGACAAATGATGTTGGAAGTGAACATGAGGACCACTTTTGCATTTCCATGACTCACCAAAATTATCAAATAAATCACTTTGATGCCCATTGAGTCCAGAAAGGATATATTATAAAGGGTTGTCAAATACTATTATCAAATCATATTTTTTGAAATCATTGTATGAAAAATTTATAAAAAATGTATAATTTACCAAATTAGAAGAGTAGTTTGATGGCTAGCAGTCTAAAAAATGTATTCAATAACACTACAAAAAATCCATCAATCGAACTATGGAATAACAAAGAAAACTACAAGAAGGTATACTACAGTTCCAATTGTCCACTTGTATTTGAAAAAGTTATAAAATAGAAAGACAAACCTTGGAGATAATCAACATATGAAAACATACCCATCATACAATCTAACAAAAGTTGAAAGGAGAGCTAGTATTTGGGTGGTCACCTGAATGTAAATCATTGCACCTCTTGGTTAATCATCTAGATGTACACGAAAATCCTAATCGATCATTTAGAGGGGGGATATTGAAACTCTAAGAAGAGATACCAACAAGAGGGTTTAGATTTTTCAATCAATTCCTTTTGACATGCGTCGATTGTTTTCACTACCATGAATTGAATCAAATCTAGTGACAATGCCATTATTGTTATATAATCTAATTGAGTTCTAATTCAACATCAAATTAAAAAAATAAGAACAGGGCAATCTATGAAGAAAATATTAAAAAGAAATCTCACCAAGAAGAAAATAATGAAGCGAAGATAGTGGTAAGTCAATCTCATAAAATAGTAAATTTCAAATGAAATGAAAATTTAATAGAGTAAAAACTCTTACCAAATATTTACCATGAAGTAGTTAGATAATGGTTGCTTATAGTCGTGTGCAGACAATGGTTGGTACTACCATTCATGTGATTGATGCAAGAGATACCTTTCACATGGCCAATAATAACCCGAATGCAGAGCTCTTAGACGGGAGTTACCCAAGATATCTAAATACACAAAATTTCCTTCCATAGTGAGGAAAGAATTTTATGTTAGAAGAAACCCAGAAATAAGTAAATAAGACTCAATTCTTGTGTTGTAAATCCTTTTGCTTTCTCATTTACGTCCTTTGAACATGGTTTTGCCTAGGAGGGGTTCCCTTGTCCTGCTCTCTCCAATTAACCCCCTTGTTGAAGAAACTAAATCTCTATGAAGATCAAATTTAAATTCTTAACCTAGTAATCTCATGAATTTTAGTGTACATTTCTGACAAAAATAATGAAATATAGTAGAAAGATCCTTTGAGACTTGAAGTAGCCAAGTGAAGGGCAAAGTAACATAAAAATATTGCATCACATTTAGTAGGAAGAGAAAGTTGTGAAAAAATTCACAATATGAGAGAAAAAAATGTTCACACATAGATATGCCCCCGAAAAATAGACTTAAAATGTGTGTCAAAACATTCATCATTAAGAAGAAAATATGAGATTATAGAAACACCAATTCACCCCTCCCCCTCTCTTGGTATTTCACCTAGTCCCTTAGATTTTGTAATACCCTCATCAAATTCAATTATGGAATGCAAGTACCAACCTTTATTATATGTGGCTAGAGCCTTATATTTTTCAATCTCAATTACTTTTAAAATTCTATAAAAATTGTGGGCGTACTATTATATTTATCATCAATGAATTTCCCTCTAAAATCTTCTAATATTAGAGTTCCTATGATTTGGTACACCCATGTGCAGTTGGATATCTTATTTCCGCATCTTTGGCTGTTTAATTTTTGTCTCTATTCTTTCAGCCAAGAGACAAATTTTCTCCATGTGTTAGAAAATATATTTTCATTAGGTATCACATTAGGTATCAAAGGTTACATGCTTTATGATCTTAAAACACATGATATGTTTATTTCAAAAGATGTTATTTTCTATGAAGATACATTCCATTTTCAATCCCTTAACTCTACTAACATAAATTTAGACTCATTTGCTCATTTGGTTCTTTCTAGTGTCCATAGTGGTCTCATTCATGAAATACTCATGTTCAAGAACCCCATACATCAATACTACTATCAACTTCACCACCACTAACTAGGAGATCCTTACATGTGTGCAAATCTCCTTTTTCCATATAGGCTTTCTATTTTAATCTCTTATTTCACGCACTATCACACCATACTTCTCACCCATATCCTCTTTCTGGTTATTTGTCCTATGGCTCATTGTCATCCTCATATAGACACCTCATACTTCAAATCTCATCAAATTATAACCATACTTCTATCATGAGGCTATTAAATTTTCCCACATGCAAGAAGCAATGCATCATGAATCAGAGGCCATGGCAGCAAATCATTCATGGTATATTGCCCACCTTCATGCTAGAAAATATTATATTAGTGTTCAATAAATTTATAAAATTAAATACAAGAACATGGGCTCCATTGAGTACTACAAATCTCACCTCATTGCAAAGGAATATATTCAACAAGAAGGTATCAATTTTCTTGAAACATATTCTCTCATTGCCAAAACTATTAACATCAGGTCATTACTCATTCTTACTATTTGTTATGGATGACATTTAGAACAATTAGACATCAATAATGTCCTTCTTCATGGGGACTTGTATGAGAATGTTTTTAGTCCTAGCCTGCCTTATAATAAAGATCCTAATTCCTAAAATGTCAAAATTGTGTGCAAGTTATGTAAGTCAATTTATGGCCTTCGACAAGCTTACAAACAATGGTATTTTAAGTTATCAACTTCCCTACTTCAATTCGGTTTTCTTCAATAAAAAAGTGATTATTTCCTCTTCACTAAAAGATATGGGCCTACTTTTATTGCTTTACTAGTCCATGTAGATGACATTATCATCACAAGACCATCCATACCTCTTATTGCTAACTTGAAATAGTTCTTAAATTCGCAACTCAAACTCAAAGGTCTTGAGTCTCTAAAATATTTTTTAGGGCTAAAAATTACTTGCTCTACTAGTGGCATTACATTGCCTCAACATTATTACACCTTGTAACTATTAGAAGATACTAGTTTTCTTGGCTAAAAACTCACATCAACTCTCATGGATCCTCATTTAAAGCTCAATGGATCCTCATCAGTCATATATCATATTTAACTCTTTCACACCTTCATATCACTTTTACTGTCCATAAACTTAGTCAATTTTGACACGATGCAAACTTCCTCATTTACAACTTGCACATTATCTCCTATGATACTTGAAATCAGCATAAGGTCAAGATATCTTCTTTTATTGTTCATCTCCTCTACAACTTCGTGCCTTCTCTAATCTAGATTGGGCAGCATATCTAGACACTCAAAAATTAATCATTGGATTTTTTATTTTTCTCAATGGCTCTCTTATTTCTTCAAAAACAAAAAAGGCAAAAACAATCTCACGGTCATCACCTAAAGCTGAATATCAAGCATTAGCCACCACTGCCATATAAATTACCTAGATACGTCAACTTTTATAAGATCTCTCAATGTTTATCTTCCAACTACTTTATTTTGTGATAATCAAGTAGTTATGCACATCATAGTTAATCTTACATTTCATGAGTGGACTAAGCCCATTGAAATCGATTGTCATTTCATTCATGAAAAATTAGATGACACACTATCAAATTGCTCCTAGTTCATTCAATTGCCAACTCACATATGTCCTCACTAAACTAATTTTATCAACTCAATTATCATTCATGATGACCTAGATGACTGTTAATAATATTTACAATACATCTTGAGGGGGGAGTATTAAACCACCCCACATGACTAAAGTCACATGTATTATCATGAACAAATACCTCTATTGAGTGAAATGAAATGAGGGTTCTATTTATTCTATTCTGTCCATCCCCTTTCCCTCTCCTCATAGAGTTGGTGTTGGGAACATAGAATCTGCCTCCCATCAGTGACATCAACTATACATGATCTACATAATAATGTGCGGATGATAAATTTATGTGCAAGACAACCTTATAGTTTCTGCCCTTTCAATAGTCGCTTAGCCATGACTCTCATTTTTATCTACATTACATTGCTGCTGTAAGGCCCAAGGTTGTGCCTGTTCTTCACTATCACTTGTTCAAGTGTTAATTACCATCACGGTTGCCCCTACAATAAAACATATTATCTGCTGCAAAGCTATGGATACAAGACAAAAGAAACTATGTGAAGAGCGAATGCAAGGTAGGACTTCCACTGCTTGTCCCATCAAATCAAATGGGTATTAGTCAATACTATTAACAAAAGAGTGAACATACAGCGAATATGTGCTTATTTAAAAGTTAACAAAATGTGGCAAAAAAAGAGGATGTCTTAGAGTTCCCCACCTTCCAAAGTTATCTAGCATATGGGATCAAATCACCAAAATCTATGGAATTTACTTAATCACAATGTCATCTTAGATTGCACGCTAAGACTTCTCAATTAAAAAGCTGCAGTCTTACTTACTGATCAGATAGTAGTGAAAAAAATAAAGCCCATGCCACTTGCGCATTTGTAATAGCTTTCTGAATCCTTATGACATAATATACACCTTCCTCTCTTTGTTGTATGCCTTCATAGTCAGCTTATTAGGGATTTAGGAACAGGTCAAGTAGATGGCTTAATGATAGCTACATGGCTCGGTCTCTTCAGAAATTATAAACAAGAGATGTGGCACATCACGCTGGACTCACTTGTCTGGTTTTTTGTCTGATATCCTAGCTTCTGAAAAGTGAAACGAAATGTCATTTTATATATTTCTATTAGTCTATCATTTATTTCTGGCATAACACTATCAACCTAGGGAATCTGATTACGAAACAGTTTGCTACCTTTTATCTTGCAGGACTGAAATCAAGAAATGGTATCCTGTAGACAACAAATCGTTGACACAATTTATTGGCATCTGGAAACATATATCTGTGAACATATTCAATAAGTTTGTAATTGGTTGTCAACACTCCATAGCATCTGTGAGACATCATAATATATTCGAATACAGAGTTAGGGACACTAACACTCATAGTGGTGAGACACATTTCAACACACGATTTGAGGTATGGTACAAGAGCTGTTTTTGGAGGTTTAGAGTTATTCATAAAAAACATTTGAATACCATATCAATGTTTCCAACTACATGTTGGGCAGACTAATCACTTGGTTTCGTATTGAATTGGATACTTTATTGGTATGAAAACGTTAAATACTTACAATCAACTTTAAGGTGATATAATAACTTGGCCATCAATATTTGAATATTTTATATTAAATAATACTCTATAATATTTATCGATTTATTTTTATTAATTTCAGTTTAAAAGAAGCAAATTGATTCAATTATTTGGCCTAACTTTAAGGCGAAATTGATTTAAGTTTTTGGGCTGAATTTGAGGTGAATTTAGTTTATTATTGGACCTGAGTTTATGGCAAAATCAGGTAAATTATTTACTACGTCCGAATTTAGTTTAAATTGATCTTTTTATTAGGGCGGATATACAAGGTGTAATGGATCTATTTGGTGGGCCGAATAATACGATTATGGATCCATTACTCAGAATACTGGATCTGGTTTTGGATATCAAATCCGGAAAATGGGTAAAGATACCTCGTTAAACCAGGATCCCAAATCGAAACTAATGATCCGTTTTTGCCCGTTGAAAATTCAGTACATTTCGGCGGAATCTGAAAATATTTACCTTAATTTCGCCGAATTATTCTCCCTTGTATTTCCGACGGATTATCGCGATAATATTCTCCCTTTACTCTCCCTTATTTTATACGGACTATCGATAACCCTCTCTCTCTCTTTATGAATTTAGGTAGCATATACAGAGAAATTTTTCTCGTGTTCTTGAAATTGGACACTTTCGTACTGAGGGTCGGCCCTTTCTCTTCCTCCATCGACCGAAAATATGTCGAAAAGGATCGGGGTGTAAAGAGGGGGGGGAGGTGTGTGGCAATCCTCTCCGTCAGGGCTCCCATTTATACGCATCTTGAGATTTTTTTGGTGACAGAAAGAGCCGATCAAACTCGAGGTCAACGCAATAATATCGGTGGAATCGCCGGCGGCTGGGCGACGTGACGTCCTTGTGACAGGAATTATGATGCTGGCGTCGGAACAGTCGGATTGACTTTACTCCACACCGGGCGTCGCTAGCATGCTTGGACTTTTATTCCCACCCCGTTTAGCAGGTTGCTAGATGACGTGAGAGAGACGGTCGGGCGGGGACCGACGCCGGCGGAGAGGACTCTCAAGGGGAAGCCGAGTCGTCGGAGATTAACAGAAGACACCCGGAGAGGGAGTCCCAGAAAGGGTTGGCATATCGAGAGGAACGAAAGAGCTTTAAGGTCTCCGGAGATGTGGGTGTGATGGAGAACGAGGAGAGAGATGGGAACGCTACTGTTAATATGGAGACTGGGGGTAACCGCTGCCGTCGCCACCGCAGCGGCGGCGGAGTCCTCCGGTGGAGCTTCTCCGGGGGCTCTGTGCCCCATGAACCTCAGTTACGCTTCGTCGTTGCCATGGAACACCAGCTCATGTCTGCCTACGACCAACAACCTCGTGGGCTGCTGCGACACCCTCCTCACCCTCTTCGCCGTCGGCCTGGCCAGGCGGCTGAGAGAAACCGGCCAGTTCCGCCTTCCTGACCTCCCCACCTCCGCCACCTGTCTTGCGGATTTCCAGTCCAATCTCACGGCCCTCTCCCTCCCCTCCACCCTCGTCCCCTCCTGCTTCCCCCCTGCGAGGTTCGTCATCAACGCGACCACCTGCGCCGGCATCCAGACCGTCGGCGACTGGAAGAGGAAGCTCGGGAACTCATCCGCCCTGCACGCCGCCTGCTCGCACGAGCTCTCCGACAGCACACGGTGCCGGATCTGCCTCAACGCCGGCTCGAGCTTCTTCTCCCAGCGGACGCCCATCGTCGGCAACGGCTCCCAGAGCGTCGATTGCTTCTATTTCCTCGCCACCTACATGGCGGGGGTAGCCAACGAAAATGGACCAGAGGACCCAAGCACAGCTCGCTGCATCTTAGGCCTTCCCCTCGTCTCTCCGCGACTCACCCAGATGCGGAGGACCGCGGACGAGGGTCTCTCCACGCTCCAGATTGGTCTCACCGTCGCCGGCGTCGTATTCTTCATCATCTTCTCCATTTTGGCGGTGACCGCATATGTCTGGAGGTTCCGGGAGAAAAACCAGCGAGAGGAGGCCGGGCGGCGGAGAGCGGGGTCAACCTGGTACGATATCAAGGAGCTAGAGACTGCTACCCGCCACTTCTCGGAGAAGAACGTGATCGGAAGGAGTGGGTTCGGCGTCGTGTTCAGGTACGATTTATGGAACGCCTGATTCGTATGTTTGATTCCACTGAAAAAGATCTCTTTTTTGCGTCCTCGTGATGATAGTCTTAAATCGCAGAGGCACCCTCTATGACGGCAGCCGAGTTGCAGTGAAGAAGATGATAGAGTCGGAATTCCAGGGCGACGAGGAGTTCCGTAACGAGATGGAGATCATCGGCGGCTTGAGGCATCGGAACCTCGTGCCGCTTAGAGGCTGCTGCATCTCCGGCGGCGACGAAGATGCAGAAGAAGAAGAAGACGTTGGAAGGAGCCACCGGTACCTCATCTACGAGTACATGCCCAACGGAAGTCTGCACGAGCTCATATTCCCCGACCAGGAGAAGGGTAGCCGCCTGCGGAGGCCTCTGACCTGGCCGGAGAGAAAGACGATCATCCTGGACGTCGCCGAGGGGCTCTGCTACCTCCACTACGGGGTGAAGCCGGCCATCTTCCACAGAGACGTGAAGCCCACGAACATACTCCTCGACGGCGACATGAGGGCGAGGCTCGCCGACTTCGGGCTAGCCAAGCAGAACCGCGCCGCCGCCGGGCATATCACCACGAGGGTCGCCGGCACGGTCGGATACCTGGCGCCAGAGTACGCCCTCTACGGCCGCCTGACGGAGAAGAGTGACGTGTACAGCTTCGGCATGGTGGTGCTGGAGGTCATGAGCGGGCGCAAGGCGCTGGAGAGGTCGCCCTCGGGGGTGGTCCTCCTTGCAGACTGGGCGTGGACGCTAGTAAAATCGGGGAGGGCGCATGAAGTGCTGGAGAAGTCGATGCGGGGCGGCGGCCGCGAGGAACGGGCCAGCACCACCCCGGGGACGATGGAGAGGTTCGTCCGCGTGGGGGTGCTGTGCGCCAATGTGGCGGTGGCCCTCCGCCCCACCATGCGGGAGGCAAAGAGTATGCTGGAAGGGGACATCGACGTCGTCCCAATACCGGACCGGCGGCTACCTCTCTGCCATGGCTTCCCTCACCCATAACCATTGCTCTTCCCATCCGTCTCTCCTCCTCAGATGGTTGCAGAAAGCAGAGGAGAAGAGAGAGAGAAGGGAGAGTAACAACAGAACGAATAATTTCTCACAATATATCTTATTCAACCATTGAAAGAAATTCTTATAGAACGCACAAAGCGAGCGAGTCATAACGACTTTGCAAATAAAACATGATGAAGGCTTCAGACGTTACACGTTGTGCTAGCATCGCCTTTATAACTCATACACCAACAGACGAGATTAAATATGACGGCTTCGAAAAGCCAGAATCCACTCCAAAAAAAGATTTCAGATACGGAAAGAGATCAAGAATCAAAATTGGAAATACATAGAATGAAATTCGCACAAGCAGAGTCTTGTTGTCGAACACTAAGCACCCCCGTATATAGGGGAGCCAATCAGAGAAGGAGAGAGAGAGTATCTTTAACGACCACACGGTGAGCTGGCTCTCCGTCTCACGTGGCAGCTTCTCCACCGTTATAACTCCCGGTGATGAGCGGCTGCGATTAAACCTGCAAAAGAAAATTAACAACCTGAAAATAGAAAATCCCTAAATGTTCGTCGCCGCAGAGTTCGCCGGCGACGGCGAGGTCCGGTGGAGCTGGAGCAGCTCCTTCAAAAGACACAAAGAACAGGTAAGAAAACAAAACAAAGAAACCTATTCAAATGCCAATCCCGATGCTTCCTCATCGGAGACTCCTCCCGTCCACCGATTCAAACCAGGAGAGGGGCTGGATCAACACCCCATCAGCCCCCCGCCCCCTCTACAGTGACGGATAAATGAAGCGGAAAATCACAGTTGAACGTAGAGAAAAGTGGACGGAAATCTTGACGAAAGAGACAAAAGAGCAGAATCACGGACGAAAGGGAAGAATCGGACGGAAGAATAAAAGGGAGAAAGAAGAAGAAGCCGAAAAAAATTTGCAAAGGGAAACACCGGGAAGACAAGGAATATTTGGAAGAAAAACCGCGACGAAAACACGGAAAAACGCGAAGAGAAATAGCTACGGAAAACGATGGACGAACGAGGAAAAGCAGACGGAAGATCGCGACGCAAAACGAACGTGAAATCACGACGAAAATCACCGGACTAACGAGGATTAAAGGGAAGAAAAATCGTGATGGCAAAGGAGGAACAAACGCGGAGAAAGGAACGTGTGATTTTCACCGGAAGTATAAGTATTTTCGACTACCCATCAGGTGAACTCTTCCCTCTCTCCCTAGCACTAAAAATAGGAGGAGGAATATCAAGTCATCTGCTTCTCCGGAAAAACGAGGAGTTCGACAACGAAATCTGATGCACATGAGACGCGAAAGGTGCAATAAACTGGCCGAAATTCAGAGAGGATAAGATATTTTTGAAGGATAACTCATAAAGATTTTACTCTTATCTGCTAGTTGGGAGAATTTGGATCTGATGGTCTTAGGAAAGCCCACTAGTAGGGCATTTGACTACTCATTATTTATCAGATGAAATTGAATCACAATCAGAAATCAATGGGGGTTGAAATTAGAGGCCAACCTAATCTCTCAGCTGACTAGAGTAACGTGAAATAATATAAAAAATAAGTCGAAAATAAGTCGAGGAGAAGACGTGATACCTAATCGACCAAAGGGTGGTCAACGCCGCTTGATCTTGAGTCCCACTTAAATTATTGCAGGAGAACTTGAAGTAATTCGGGAGAAAAATCAGAGAACACTCTTTAGAGATGGGTGGGAGGGAGAGGAGGAAAGAGGGGGGGAAGAGGAGGGGCGTGGAGTGGAAGAAGGAGAGGTAATTGGCCCTCACGACCAACTCCAATCGGGGGTACGAGGTCCTCACGACCAAACCTAATCGCAGCGCCAGGATCAAAGCTGATCATGCGAAATTCTTCTTAAAGATATTATTTATTTACATTGGATGCAGTCTATTTATAACTTAGGGAAGGAGAGAGAAAAAAGAACAAAAATTACAATGATAATAGTAATTACTATCAAAGGGTTGTTTGCGCTGGTGTGGTGACCTGCTATGCATCTTCTTAGAAGGTGGCATCTCTTTGTCTAACTTGATTGCCTCAACTGCCTCCAGTTTGTCCAGAGGAGAGAGGGGACGTTTTTGATGCGTCCCTTCCTCTGGGACAGATGTTTTTCTTGGAAGACGTGTCGCTCCTCCCTTTATCACTATTGTTGGTTCTGCATCACCTCCCTCGAGGTAGATAGAACTTGACTCCGTCGAGTGTGGTCTGACTTGCTGTCAAACTTCTGATTGTTCTTCTACAGATCTTTATCAGGCAGCCAAGAACCATTCAATAGAGAACATCCATTCCATCGAATAAGATATCGTCCCATCTTCTGACCTTCATCGGAGATTACTTGTTCATCTAATATCCCATCAATTTACTCTTGTCACTGAAAGGTTAATGAATTGTGGGTTATACTGTCTCTCTCAAGGATGGAGTAATGCTCAAAATGTAGGTAACTATTTTCTAGTATGAATGAGTCCAATTATTTTTATAATACACTAGATATTTCTTTAGCTAAGAGAAATAAGTTTCTACCTTAAATGTATATATGTGCTTTCCTTTCTCTTCAAAATCATTTATTTGTCTCCTGTATAGTTTTTATCCAACATTCTAATTAAGAATCACAATCTCAACATCAAACCAATATAATTTTATATTTTCACTAGTGTCAGACCTCTAGGCTATTATCAGGCCAACCATTATATTTTTTTACATCGTCCAAATATGTCTATCTAAAATGATCATGTGGGAAACATTTTCAGCCTCTATGTTCACCCAGCAGGAAGGGGGGATAAAATTTGCAACAGAGTATTATATGAATAATACAAGGCAGGCTGATCACCGCCCTTAAATTGCTAATAGACACACCATGAAACATCAGTTCCACTGGTCTGAACATACAGGCTGTGATCATAATAATAACAACCAAGAAAATACATTTAGATGAGGATGATGGGCAGCTTATCTATGTCTTCTTCCTAAGTTCATTTATTGTTTCTATCGGTCAGTAGCTTATACAGATTGTAATCTGCAGCAAACACGACCTAATTAACCTGAGGATGTAGGCTTCTCTCTGCTACTCTACTGCCGGTGATGCTTCACCTTTTTGGCTCTTGAGCAAACTCTCCTACACTCTTCCTCCAAGGTTGCTCGTCGTCGTGTGCACAGCTGCCGCCTCTTCTCTGCCTTCTCCGTATTCTCTACTGAAATAGGATAAAATGGTGAGGATTAAATAAGGGCTGATGCCCCAAAGGGACTCCTGTCTGCCCAGAAATGGGCCATAAGTGGAGCATTGCTCTCATGGACTGAAATGAATGGACTACTTGCTCATTAAGTGAATCACGTACCCAACACCATTCTCCGTCCAATATACTCTCCCAACTGATCAATCGACTTCGCCGTCCGGTCATGGTGAACCCCGACTCATCCTTCTTTTCCGAAACGAGGGCGAAAATCTTTAAATCACTGGAGCTGGGTCCTGAGCGTAGAACCGGCGTGTACGAGCGACATAGCCCCCTCCGTCCCTGAGCTCCCTCCCCAGTGACGTCCCCGTGGCCGTTCGGTCGTGGCGAATGTCGATTCATCCTTGTATTCAATATGTTTTCTGTGCGCGCTTCACTTTGTCTTCAAATAAATGTATGTGAATTATGTCAAGTACTGCATTGTGTTCTACATCAATCATTTCTCCGTGATCTGTGGTCATCCATGCGGATTGCAGGGTCATCTTCGATACGGAGTTCTTTAGAGCGAGGAATAGCCAATTTAGACGCGGCCTGGATCAACACCTAATTGTGCTTGATCGGTTGTGACGCTGTGTCTGGGTCGCCAGGTGAATGAGACGACTCCTTGATCTTAGGAAGAGCTGAATCAGAGGAAAATAGATAGATAGAAGAGGAGCTTTGAAGGGGGGCGGGACTGGAGAGAGAGAACTAGGAAGATCGATAAAAACAAAAAGACCGCAAAAGCTAGGAGTATGAGTGGATAGATTGATAGGTGGATAGAAGATGGAGAGTAA